>SJYV01028364.1:0-68818 GCA_006410875.1 Neotragus pygmaeus | reverse complement strand
TTGCCATACATTGACATGAATCCACCACAGGTGTACATGAATTCCCAACCCTGAACCCTCCTACCACCCTCCCCATATCATCTCTCTGGATCATCCCAGTGCACCAGCCCCAAGCATCCTGTATTTTCTTCCAAGGAGTAAGCGTCTTTTAATTTCATGGCTGCAGTCACCATCTGCAGTGATTTTGGTGCCCCCAAAAATAAAGTCTAACACTGTTTCCCCATCTATTTCCCATGAAGTGATGGGACCAGGGTTAAGGTGGTGTTATCTGCATATCTGAGGTTATTGATATTTCTTCTAGAAATCTTGATTCCAGCTTGCACTTCTTCCAACCCAGAATTTTGCATGATGTATTCTGCATATAAGTGAAATAAGCAGGGTGACATTATACAACCTTGACGTACTCCTTTCCCGAACCAGTCCATTGTTCCATGTCCAGTTCTAACTGTTGCTTCTTGACCTGCATACAGATTTCTCAGGAAGCAGGTAAGGTGGTATGGTATTCCCATCTCTTAAAGAATTTTCCACAGCTTGTTGTGATCCACACTGTCAAAGGCTTTAGTATAGTCAATGAAATGGAAATAGATGTTTTTCTGGAATTCTCTTGGTTTTTCTATGATCCAATGGATGTTCGCAATTTGATCTCTGATTCCTCTGCCTTTTCTAAATCCAGCTTGAACATCTAGAAGTTCTTGGTTCAAGTTCTCAATTCTCTTGACAGAGAATTTTCAGCATTACTTTGCTAGCATGTGAAATGAGTGCATTGTATGGTAGTATGGACATTCTTTGGCATTGCCTTTCTTTGGGATTGGAATGAAAACTGACCTTTTCCAGTCCGGTAGCTACTACTGAGTTTTCCAAATTTGCTGGCATACTGAGTGCGGCATTTTAACAGCATCATCTTTTCAGATTTGAAATAACTCAGCTGGAATTCCATCACCTCTACTAGCTTTATTAGTAGTCATGCTTCCTAAGGCCCACTGGACTTCACACTCCAAGATGTCTGATGCCAGGTGAGTGATCACACCATCATGGTTTTCTGTGTCATTAAGATCTTTTTTTGTATAGTTCTTCTGTGTATTCTTGCCACGTCTTTTTATTACCTTCTGCTTCTGTTAGGTCCATACCATTTCTGTCCTTTATTGTGCCCATCTTTGCTTGAAATGTTCCCTNAGTCACTGCAGATGGTGACTGCAGCCATGAAATTAAAAGACGCTTACTCTTTGGAAGGAAAGCTATGACCAACCTAGATAGCATATTCAAAAACAGAGATATTACTTTTCCAACAAATCTCCATCTAGTCAAGGCTATGATTTTTCCTGTGGTCACGTATGGATGTGAGAGTTGGACTGTGAAGAAGGCTGAGTGCCGAAGAATTGATGCTTTTGAACTGTGGTGTTGGAGAAGACTCTTGAGAGTCCCTTGGACTGCCAGGAGACCCAACCAGTCCACCCTAAGGAGATCGGTCCTGGGTGTTCATTGGAAGGACTGATGCTGAAGCTGAAGCTCCGATACTTTGGCCACTTGATGCAAAGAGTTGACTCATTAGAAAAGACCCTGATGCTGGGAGGGATTGGGGGCAGGAGGAGAAGGGGACAACAGAGGATGAGATGGTTGGATGGCATCACCAACTCGATGGACATGAGTTTGAGTGAACTCTGGGAGTTGGTGATAGACAGGGAGGCCTGGCGTGCTGTGATTCATGGGGTTGCAAAGAGTCAGACACGACTGAGCGACTGAACTGACTGAACTGAACTGACAGTATCAAATATTGGATATGAAGCATTAGCTACTCTTTCACATTGCAAGAGGGCATGTAAGCGGTACAAGCATTTCTGGGAGAATTTGGCTATATCTGATGCAGTTTAAGATGTACATACCCTATGACCTAGAAATTCCACTCTAGGGTATATTCATTAGAGAAATTCTCATAAATGTACCTAAGGAGACTCATGTGAAAATTAATGCTGTCTTGTCTATAGTATTGAAAGACTGAAGACTGGAAAAACCTAAATGTCTATCCACAAGGAAGTGGATAAAGAAAAAGTGATGTATTCATATAGCAACTACAGAGAGAGAACAAGGTTTGAACTTGTTTATTTTTTTAATTTTCATTTTTTTGGCCTCACCATGCAGTTCATGGGATCTCAGTTCCCTGAGCAGAGATTGAACCTGTGCCTCTCAGGGGAAGCTCGGAGTCCTAACCACTGGACCACCAAGGAATTTCCAGTTGTGTATTTGTGTAGACTGGGAAATGGGCTTCCCTATAGCTCAGTTGCTAAAGAATCCACCTACAATGCAGGAGACCCTGGTTCGGTTCCTAGGTCAGGAGGATCTCCTGGAGAAGGGATAGGCTACCCACTTCAATATTCTTGGGCTTTCCTGGTGGCTCAGCTGGTAAAGAATCCACCTGCATTATGGAAGACCTGGGTTCGATCCCTGGGTTGGGAAGATCCCCTGGAGAAGGGAAAGGCTAGCCACTCCAGTGTTGTGGCCTGGAGAATTCCATGGACTGCATAGTCCATGGGGTCACAAAGAGTCGGACATGACTGAGCAACTTTCACTTTCACTTCAGACTGGGAAATTCTTGGTCTCTAAGCAATCCTTCATCCAGAGCAAATGCTTTAATTCCATGTGTATTCCAAAGTACTTTCCTCTTCTTCCTATACCTCCTTACAACAAAGGTACTTTTCAAGCAAATCTTTGGCCAAGAGAACAGACTGAAGTCACAGTCAGCCAGTGTCCATCCTCCTGCAAACTCAGAGAGACAGGAGGGGCAGGAGGCTAGAGCCTTTACACATCTTTCTGATCCCGCACCTTCAAGCTGGGGGCCTCTGGGAGCCACTCAGTCTTGGCTCCCTTCAGCTGAGTGAGATGAATGCAAGTGTATATGCTGTCTTTCGGATTCTTTTAGGGCTGGTGGCTCGGATGGTAAAGATCGCCCTGCAATGCAGGAGACTTGGGTTTATTCCCTGGGTCAGGGAGATCCCCTGGAGAAGGAAATGGCAACCCACTCCAGTATTTTGCCTGTGAAATCCCATGGACAGAGGAACCTGGCGTTCATCAGATGGCAAACAGCTGGACATGACTGAGCGACTAACACTTTCACATTTTGGATTCTTAAAAATTATTCGAATTCCAAAAACTACATGTGCCCCTCATTCCTCGGTGCTGATGTGTGTTCACGTCACAGAAACCCCAAGGACTGTAGCCCGCCAGGCTCCATGGAATTTTCCAGACAAGAACACTTGAGTGGGTCTTCTTTTCCTAATCCCGGGGATCCTCCCGAACCAGGGATTGAGCCTGTGTCTCTTGCATCTGGCGCATTGGCAGGTGAGTTCTGTACCACTAGTGCCATCTGGGAACAGATGAAAAGACGGTAAAATTCACGTTTTATGAAATGCATGTCATTCTTCCTGCTCACGGGGTACGATTCAGAGTCCATCCGTGCACGTGCAGTTGTATAAACCTCGAGCCACGCAGCTACTGAGGAGGACTTGGGGGAGGGTGGAAGGTAGAGTGGACGGCACCCAGAGCAGCCCAAGTCCCACGTGGCACGAGCGTCAGAGCAGAGACGGCGCTTCCGGGAGCGAGGAGAGAACGAAACGCACTTCCGGTTAAAAAGCCAGCAAGTACGGAACTGCAATCTGGCCCCTGCATTGTAAACACTGGGACTAGAGAAAGCTGAATCAGGTATCACCCTTGCCCTAAAACAGAAACAAAACCTCCCATCCAAAATCGTATGAGTGAGAAGGGAGATAATTCAAGTGACAGTTTCAGGAAGAACTAGGTCAGAGGAAGTACTTCATGATACACGTGTTCTGAAGAGAGAGAACCAACCCAGTGGGTTTAAGGAGAGTGAGCATGAAAGATGTTCCGAAGGAGATAAAGACTGACCCGGGTTGTAAAGTTGTGGAACATCGAGTAAAAGGCTACTTAGCCAAGCACATGATGGAATTCCTTTTTTCCTTCCATTTTGTCCTTTAGCAGCTTTTTATTGACTCTTTGCTATGTCCCCAGTATTGAGGATATAATGGTAAGCAAAATCAGACATGGTCAACCTTTCAGAGTTTATTTACTTATTTTTTAAATATTTATTTATTTATTGGACTGTACAAGGTCTTAGCTGTGGCCCTCAAACTCTTGGTTGCAGCATTTGGGATCCAGTTCCCTGACCAGGGATCGAATCCAGGCCCGCTGCATTTGGTGTGCAGAGTCCTAGCCATTGGACACCAGGCAAGTCCACTTCCAGGGTTTATGATCAAGTGGAGAATTCAGACATAAACCCAGACTCTCTAATCTAGAGAATATAGATGGAATCTGAGAGGAGGAAGGGATCTATAAACACGAATGAAAAAAGAATAACATCTTTCTTTTCAGAAACCCTTAATGATATTTTGCATTCCCTTCCATTAGGAATTTAAGCATCAGAAGTGATAGAATTAATAATATTTGGGATCTTGTTCACCAATATAGATTTCATATTTTTATATTCCAATTATTGCAGATGCTGTGGAATATCACTTGTACTTATCACCACTTCAAAATTACAGTAGTTATTAGACTTTCCACTAGATCTTGTTATTTAATGTCTTAATAAAGAAGCACATTTATTACTATGCTACATTTAAGAAAATATTTTGATAACCAATTATACCGAAATGCAAGTTTCTTTGTAATCCTATGCGTTTTATATCATGGATTTGATAACATTATTCTGGCTTTCCCAGACCGCCATAGGGACCCATGGAACAAAATTATTAAGAACCCCTGCACAGATTAAATAACTACCAACACTAATAAAAATTGCAATTGTGCCAAGAGCTGCAGAGAGAAGTTAAACAATGAAATGAACCTCATGAGAGAGGCTTCCCCTGAGGACTGAGGTGTGAGCCAGGTTACAGAGGAGGAGTCGGTTTTAACTAGCAAGGAAGGAGTGAAGAACTTTACAGGAGAAGGAAACAGCATGGAAAACGTGCCTTGAGATGACGGGGCTAAGGGAACCCAGGGATGCTGCTACGAGATGCCGAGGCAGGGGCGGGGTTGCAGGAGTGCTAGTGTGGGGATGCTGGCTAGGGGATCCCGGTACAGAAATGCTGAACTAGGGGGCAAGTGAGGGGAAGATGGTTGTGAACTGTGGCCGGAGCAGAGGGCAGAAGTCTGACAAGGCAAAGCAGAAGGCAGTGAATAAAACACAGAAGAAGACAACGAGCTGGTTCACGTGGGGACCACATGCAGTCAGGTTAGCCGAAGACCAGACCCTGTGTCAGAGAGAGGACAGTGATGCCTCGCAGGTCTGCCCGGTTCAGTCCTGCTGGCCTCAAGGGCTCTTGATAGCAAGTGCAGGCTTCATCCTGAGGAGAGCAGGAGCCACTGAACGGTTCTCTAATCATCCTGACTTTAGAGAGACCACACTTGGTGAGCTGCTGTATCAGTCAGTGTTCTCCAAAGAAACAGAACCCCTCTGTGTGCGTGGCAGTGTTGATTTCGTCAGTAAGTCATGTCTGACTCTTGGGACCCCATGGACTGTAGCCTGCCAGGCTCCTCTGTCCATGGGATTTCCCAGGCAAGAATACTGGAGTGGGTTACCATTTCCTTCTCCAGGGGATCTTCCTGACCCAAGGATGGAATCCACGTCTCCTGCATTGCAAGCAGGTTTTTTACGTAAATATAATATACATCAGTTCAGTTAGTTCAGTTGCTCAGTTGTGTCTGACTCTTTGCGACGCCATGAATTGCAGCACATCAGGCCTCCCTGTCCATCACCAACTCCTGTAGTTTACCCAAACTCTTGTCCATCAAGTCGGTGATGTCATCCAGCCATCTCATACATACATACATACATATATTTATCTGATGCTCAGATTCTCATTATTTGTGCTAATTATATTCTATAAAGTTGCCATGAACACTGAATTAGCAACACTGTTTCTAGAAGCAGTAGAGGGTTAAGTTCCTATGAGCCTCTGGTCACAATATTTTCATCAATTGATCAATACATAACCTTCTTTTATATGTGTTTCAGTTTAAAGACATCTATTTAAAGTATTTATTAATATTGAACTCACAGGTGATGGCACTGTAACTCATGCTCAAACAAAGCTTATGTAATATGCATATTTTTGCACAAGGCACATCCCAGGACTTCCGGACTTGGGAACACCAGAAGCACAGCGGCAGTATACAGGGGAGCCCTTTTAGACAGTGAGATCACTGGCGGAGAGCACTGAAAAACCTGGAAAAAAATGTGATGTGATGTAGATTCTAAGAAGGACATATTTCTAGTAGGAGGATTGAAGCAAGAAGGCAGAATGTCAGTTTACCGTGCCTCAGCTGAAAACGTGCATATCAGGTGACTCAGATCTTTTGCCATCCACACGTGGACATGTCTGTGAGTGACTGAAAGCACCATGAGTACTGAATTTCAGGCTCCAAGTGCATTTTAGTGACCAGGCAAACTCGTAAATACTGAATCCACAAATAAAGGATATTAACAAATTAAAGAATATATATATATATATGCTCAGAGGGTTGTAGAAGCTGCCAACTCTGAAATCCTGAAGGCAGGTCACAGGCTGGAAACTCAGACAGGAGCTGACGCTACAGTTTTGGGGGCAGAATGTCTCCTTCCACTGATGAGCGGACGCCCACCCATATTATCAGGGATTATTTCCTTTATTTGAAATCAGTTGGTTACACCTGTTAACCCATACCTACAAAATGTATCCTCAGCAACACCCAGGTGAGCGTTTGATTGAATAACCGAGGACTGGAGCCTAGTTGAGCTGACACCTAAAACTATCCTGGTTTGGTATTGAAAGAAGAGAGACGCAGCTGCAAAGCATTTGAATTGTTCAGGCGGGGAAATCTTGTTTCTTGGGGTCTGTTCTGGAGTTTTTAGAATCTTACATTTTTCTCCTAAGATTTCAAAAACTCCATACTCCCAGCTCTTGGTCCTTACTCTCCACAGCCACTGTCCCTCAATCCAGTCCAGTCCTTCTGAGGCAGAAGCAGCCACTACATTTTGATAAGAAAGTTCTAGTACACTTGTAGTATATTTATCCTTGGCCTCTCAAATACTTCCTTAACTATGATTCCCTTTTCTTTGAGATGTGGAATAAGTCTCAGAAAGGTGCAATGCAGTATCATTGGGGCATTTTTTAGTTGGAAGTAATGGAATATGTGACATAGAGTAGCTTAAGAAACAGTTTGCTTTTGAATCATCTTCCTGAATAAGAACCCTGCAGATAGGTGGTTCCTGGGTTGGTTAAGAGAAAGGGTCATCAAACGCTCACCTGTGAGGCAAATCCACCCACGCTGTTTTTGTGCAACCCCAAACCAATAATGCTTTCGAACTGTGGTGTTGGAGAAGACTCTTGAGAGTCCCTTGGACTGCAAAGAGATCAAACCAGTCAATCCTAAAGGAGATCAGTCCTGAATATTCATTGGAAGAGCTGATGCTAAAGCTGAAACTCTAATAATTTGGCCACCTGATGTGAAGAGGTGATTCATTTGAAAAGACCCTGATGCTGAGAAAGATTGAGAGCAAAATGAGACGAGCATGGCAGAAAATGAGATGGTTAGATAGCATCGTCAACTCAGTGGAAGTGAATGTGAGCAAACTCAGGAGATAGTGGAGGACAGAGGGGCCTGGTGGGCTATAGTCCATGGTGTTGCAAAGAGTCAAACACCATTTAACAACAAGAACACAACCAAGAAGAGATGCTAAAAAAAGAAAAGAAGAATAGCAGTAAAGGCTGTGTGGGGCCCACAAACTATTTATTGTCTGACCCTCCCCAACACAAGTTGCTAGACTGCTGGTTTGGGGATTTGCTGTTAAGAACTCAGCCTCCATCTTCCCACCGTCTTCTGCCTATTGCCATGGACAGCCGCCCCGGCTCTGAGCACCATGTCTGTAGATGTTTGACGGAAACAGGGAGAGAGGGTTTCCCTTGCTTCTCTCTCTCAGAAGGGTAGGTCTTTCCCAGAGGCCCCAGCAGACACCCCCTCAGTTCCCATTGGCGGGGACGCTCATCTCAGAAACAAGCCTCAAGGGATGCCGGGAAAGGCTGGCTGGCGTTGCAGACTCCCTTGGAGGAGCACCCCCAACCCGGGGGCGGGGGGCTGCGCTTGCCTGTGGACTGACCGCTGCCGGCATGTGCTCACAGGGAGCTCCCCCGCTCCCCAGAGTCGCTATCATAGCACCAGCCATTTAAGACTGTAGGACAGGAACCCTGCCCCCGGTTAGATGCTGGTCAGGGCTAATATGCGACCAGCCTCTCTGCAGGATGCGGAGACGAGAGCGGCTTTGAACCGGCAACTCGTGTTTAGCTCAGCTCTGGGCAGTTTTGTCTCTTACTCTGTATGATGGTTGCTGTTGTGGTTCAGTTGCTACGTCTGTGTCCGACTCTTTGTGACCTCGTGGACTGTAGTCCGCCAGGCTCCTCTGTCCATAGGATTTCCAGGCAAGAATACTGGAGTGAGCTGCGCTCTCCTTCTCCAGGGGATCCTCCTGACCCAAGGACTGAACCCATGTTTCCTGCATTGAAGGTGGATTCTTTACTGCTGAGCCACCAGGAAAACCAGTCAGGTATAAATGTGTAAAAGTTTATCATGCTGTTTCCCTAAAGTTGTGTACACTTTATTGCATATATTCCATAAAAGATTATGTATCAATAAAAGAGAAGAAGGTGCAAAATTGCACCCTCTCCCAAAAAGTACAAGGGTCTTTATGCCCTCATTTAGATTTATACATACATGCAGGTATGTACATACATTTATGTATGTATGCACGTGTGTGTATGGCCTACATTCTGTATCTTATAGGTACATACATATATACACATATACATAAGTGATGATAACTAGCATGTATTCAATCTCATTAAGAGCAGCTGGTATATTATGAGCATCAGCAAAATATATTAGCAACATCCTATCTCTTTCTCAGGCAACCATGTCCTAAAGGAAATTTTCTCTTTCATCTCATATCTACCACTTGTCAACCTGCCTGTATCCCCTAGATTTGCAAGGTCTTAGAAAAGACACAGAATTAACTTCTACCACAAAAAACACTCGAACTCAGAGAAAGAGAAGTGCTCACTTCCTCATGACATCTTCTTTTAATAATCAGTAGAGTTAAAAAATTAAAAGACCTTGTAACGGTGACTTTAAATAAGAGATTTTTATAACTTTCGCCCTTGCTTTTCTTCTCAGAACACAAGGGGCTAATTAAAAGTGGAAAAGTTCTTGTTTGATCAGAAATTCTTGTGTTTTGGAAAAAGCAGAGAAAACTACTCTAATATTCAGAAAGGACTTAATTGGCTTTAAAGTCACCAAATTCCCTTTCCCTATTTGGGATAGCATACATGAACTTTTCTTTCTGAACCCACAAAGAAAAGGTTAGGTAATAGGTCCATAGAAATTAGGGCTCCCAGTTGAAAATTGGTCTTTTGATTTGAATCTATGGAATTCTCTTTCAACCTAACTCGGTATGATTCCTTCCTGAGAACCTCCCATAAGTCTTGGGCTTTTGGCTGACTTCTCTCCATAAATGACTTTATTACTTGAGCAGTAAGCTTGTTTATTGAGGAAAATGTGTGTGGTGGTCCCTAATGGGGCATGTCAGCATAAAAGCCCCATTATACTGAGGTGGGCCTGGGTCCGCCTCCAACCATTTCGCACTGCACTCTCTCCTGGATTGATTAGAATTAGTGCAGGAAAAGTGAGTGCTCTATGTTGCACAGCCTTTTTGAAACTGACGGGTTTCCACAACTAGAATAGGCTAGAAAAAGAATTCCCTGGGCTTACAGGTGCTTCCACCGAGAGGAACCATGGAGTTCATCAAAAGATGAATGTCATTGTACACAGGTGCAGAGTAGCAACTTAGCACATCTTTGGAAGATCCCCAAGTGTTCTTTCAAAGGTGCCTGGTCTCTCATCATGTCTGAATCTTTCGCAGCCCCCTGGACGGCAGCCTGCCAGACTCCTCTGTCCGTGGGGTATTACAGGGAAGGACACTGGAGTGGGTAGCCACTTCCTCCTCCAGGGCATCATCCCGATCCAGGGACCAAACCTGAGTCTCTCGTGCCTCCTGAATTGTCAAGTGGGTTCTTTACCCCTGAGCCACCTGGGAGCCCCTGCTTTCAAGAGTAGTGACCCGAGAAGTCAGCATGTCCATTGGTAGGCAGATCGTTTTCCGTTCTCACTTACTCTATTGATAAGTAGGATGATGAAAATGATTCAGTCAGGGGAATGTTACACCAAATTCAATGTAGTATTGGAAATATTTTTTGTCTCATGAAGTGCCTATCTGTTGCCTCTTGCCATCTCTTATTTAGTAATTAAAGCAGGACCCATTGATCTGCACGCATGAAGGTGTTTATTGACCTGGAATGTCACTGCAGACAGCACACTCCAGCTTTCTTCTCTGCACAACTCTCAAAGGGTTACTGATACCATCACCTAAATGTGAGCCTGGTGACTTTGGAGGAGAGTGGCAGTTGCGATGGTGGGGTGAGGATAAAGAAGGCGAATGGGACCAAGAAAATTAAGCCCATGGGTGAAGCGAAACACTGGCTTCTTGGAGGGTTTTTGCAACTGACCTTGGTTACATCTTTGAAATGCCTGTTTGATCACCTGCTGAATCTTTGGAGCTATCTGTGAATAATGGATGAGGCATTTGGGTTGTCTTAAGTGTGTGATGTCTGGGCCTCTCTTAAAAAGAGTTAAGGTGCATGTTACTTATTACCCATCAACACGCTACATACTCCCCAGGCTTACCTAAAATGTATCGGCATTTTTGCTGGGTTGCTGCCCAATGCAAAGAGTATAAAGCATCACCTTAATAACTAGGATTTCTGGGTTAAGTGTGAGAGGTGTCTGGCTATAAGTGCTAGTGGATGGTTAACTAAATAATTCAGGAAGATCTTATGGTTCCATAAAATGAACAGCTACAGCTCTTGCATCTTTATCCCCTTCTGTTGATCATGAACAGTATATAAATAAGGATTCTATTTGGTTGCAAGTGATAAAAATCTGCTGGATGTAGCTTAAGCAAAACAAAAGGGATGCATTTTAAAGATACTCAATGTTTCATGGGGTACCAGGGCAGTAAAACAACTGGGTCCTAGGAAAGGTCTGGAATCAGGTACTAAAATGTCAGTGAGTATTTTTTGCAACACTCAGATCAATTCTGCCCCTCTCAAGGCATTTGCTGCAAAGTGCCAAACAAATTGAGCTTCGTACAGTTAAATTCTTCTTGGTCAGTTTCATTAACCCCCAACAGTTAGAGAGATCTGTGTCAACTCCGAGTCTGCTCCCACAACTCATAACCAGACTCCAAGGAGAGCAGGTCTTCAGGTCAAATTTTTGGTATTTATCAACAAGGATGTACGAAACAGCAAAGCCTCTTCTTTAAGTTTGCTGAAGACCAAACTTTCTCCTTTATGTACCCCAATATCTTACTAGAAAAGTCTTGCAGAAGCAAAGATACTCCAGAATGGAGGCTGGCACACTTGTTTCTGTAAAGAGCCAGATAGTGAACTTTTCAGGCTTTGCAGGCCCCACCGTCTCTGTTGCCCAAGTACTCAAGCCGTTGTGTTTTGTTTTGTTTTTTTTTAGTGGACATGTAGCCACAGACAATATGTAAGCAAGTTGTTGATGTATTTCAAGAACTTCACCTACGAACTGAAACTGAAATTTCATTTAAGGTTCACATGTCAAGAAATGTCATTCTTTGGATTATTCTCAACTATTTAAAAATGTAAGCACTAGTCATAGCTCACAGGCTAGAATTGGCCCACGGGCGCAGTTTGTTGGCCCCTGCTCTGACAGCATGCTGTCGTGACGGAGAGGGGACTGAGAGTCCGCCAAAGTAGTCATAGAACCATTTATCAATCAAGCTTGGCACAGCTCTGTGGCGAGATGATTCTGTGATTATTTGTTCACACAGCTTTAAAAAAGAGCGCTGCATTGTGGATTCTACAGGCTACTGTGTTGGTACCAGAACATTTTTTGATTTTAATGATGGTTTCCTAACAGACTTGAGTGCCCTCAACCTTTAGTCAATGCCCAGACCTCTTTCAGTTGTCAGCCAGTATCTATTTATGGTCATAGCTTATAATCTCTTCCAAAATTGTACCTGTAAAATTTTGAAACTTAAACGATAAGCAGCTCACCAAACATCTCAGCATTGCTTCCCTATCCATTGGTGTGGTACTCATTGTCTAATTTTTCACCTTTCCTATTGTACCCAGGTTCTGAGAAATTCTTATGTCTATTACAGGCCTCACATTGCTTTGAAGGTTGGCTTTTAGCATGGGTTCTAAATGATCTTCAATTCAAATAAATTTTAGAATGAAAATTTCAAACCCCTGCCGAATAGTCCTTTGGCTACCCAAACCTTCTCCCAAGGTGCAACTGATATTTCTGCCTTCTTCAGGTATTCTGTGCCCCTGATGAAATTCATATAAAAGAAAAAGGATTCATGATTTGTGTGAATTTGTCATAATATTTGTTTCTGCATGAAAAATAAACACGAACAAAAACAAATCAATTCTAGAGAAAATTGAAAAGGACAATGCCATTGTAAATCCTAAAGAGCACAGCTAGAACTATACTTCATGTCAGTTTTATTAATCGTGGTCAATTTTCAAACGGTCAAATATTGGCAATTTCATCTTGTTCAATATAATTTGGAGTACATTGTAGAGAATTTAATGGCATTGGATAAACTCTTTTCTTATATTGCAGGTTGCCTTGTTCAGTTTCTCAAATTCTAGGCTTTAAAATATGGCTGTTGACAACACCTAAGCTCTTGCAACCTAAAGAGAGAGAAAGAAAAAAAGAGAGAGAGATTGAGAGAAACAGAAACACAATGAGGCTAAATGATGGAGATGGAGAGACTGAATTTCTCCTTGGCCTGAACCTGATTCCTAGAGAATTTGAGCATTTCCTGCTCTTGGACCAGTCAGTATAGTTATCATGTGGGCGGGCCAAAGCCACTGCAAGAAGGAGTTTCTCAGAGTTCACCCTGTAGATCAGAATAGACTGGTAACCGGGAGAGTGACCACTGATGGCTTGACAGACAACCAATAACTGTCCTCTAAGGATGAGAGTCTTAGCGCTGCTGGTCCATTGCTCTGTAAGGGTTTCTATGAGCCCTGAGATAAAGAAGTAATACTGAAAATATTTAACAGCAAGTACCAGCCAACCAGAAATCAGACCCAGGTTTTGAACAGGTGGCTGGGCCATGCCAACGCATACCGTGGAGGAAGTATGAGGCCTTCTCACAAATCTGAGTATAACAGAGTTTGTTCTTTCGTGGACCTGGGCAATGAACCGGAACTCTTACAATCTAGAAAGTGAAAGTGAAAGTTGCTCAGTGGTGTACGACACTTTAGTGACCCCATGGACTATACAATCCACGGAATTCTCCAGGTGAATACCAGAGTGGGTAGCCATTCCTTCTCCAGGGGATTTTCACAACCCAGGGATCAAACCCAGGTGTCCTGCATTGCAGGTGGATTCTTCACCAGCTGAGCCACCAGGGAAGCCCAAGAATGCTCGAGTGGGTAGCCTATCCCTTTTCCAAGGGATCTTCCTGACTCAGGAATCAAACCAGGGTCTCCTGCATTGCAGGTGGATTCTTTACCAACTGAGCTATCAGGGAAACCCTCCTACAATCTAGAGATCTGTAAATACTNTCTCTCTGCTGAAGTGCTTTGGATTGCAAGTTGTTCTCGTGTCTTGCCAGAGTCGGATACATTGTCTGAATACCTGCCTAGTTTTAACACCAGTACAAAACATGAAGAAATAGAAACAAAACATGGAGAATCTTTTTGCATAGTTTTCACGTAATGATAGTAGAGATCTTTTTTGCACTGGCTTAATTTAAAAAATTGGTCTTTGATATGAGTTGCTTGTGTTTATTTGCACAAGTTAGCAATTTTGCCTCCCCTACTGCAACCAATTTTTAAAATGTAGGAACCTAGCTTAGCCATTTGAAGTGAAAGTCACTCAGTCGTGTTCGACTCTGCGGTCCCATGGACTGTAGTCCATGGAGTTCTGGCCAGGATACTGGAGTGGGTAACCCAGGGGATCTTCCCAACTTAGGAATTGAGCCTAGGTCTCCCACATTCCAGGCGGATGCTTTACCAGTTGAGCCACCAGGGAAGCCTATAGCCATTTGAACATCTTTCTAAGAAAAAAAAACAACAAAGTTCTGCCTGAGATCTAAAATAATTCCATTAAAGGAAAGTTAAAGAGTGGCGGTTATACTAGGCTCTGGGTGTTATATTTACATTATATATGATGTTTGACTAGAAGAATGGATTTTAACGCACACAAAAATATTTTAGAACCTCACACTGCCTGAGAACTAGTTTACCCCAAGGAGGGGGCTAGGCCGGGACCTCCCCTGTCTTTTACTGCTTTCTCTTCCCTCTGGACATTGGGGATGGGGTGGCTGGGTGCTTTCTTCTGAGCCTTGAAACCCAGCGAGCCCACGGCTCTCCTCTGACCTCTCTCCTGGGGTCACTGCTCCTGGCAGTGTTACCTCACACCCGCTCACCCGCTTCCGGAATCATTTCTCCAGGGGATGGTTCAGACACAGGGAGGGGGGAGGGGTGGCAGTCAGGAAGCCTTTCTTGGCCTCAGCTTGGTGCCGCACTGCCCGCTCCTCCTGCTGAAGCAGAGGTAAAAACCCAAGACCCTTCCCTGACCAGATGTGGGCTTCACAGAGAAAGCCCGGGGTGGCTGGGGGAGCCGTGGGAGTGGGAAGGTGAACAGCAGTCCCCACCCAGCCCTGAGAGCTGGGTCCCCAGGACTGGAAGTGGGCAACCCCTTCACCCTGCCTTACTCCACTTGCTTATGCTGCGGCCTCTGGGGAGGTTTTGTGTCCCTGGATCCCAGGCCCTCTGGATATCAGGCCTGATTCAAGAAAAAAAATTCACATACAGCCATCTCTTTCTTTAAATTACATGACTAGTCTCAGATTACCACTCAGATCCAGGTGTCCGGCTTGGAGGCCAGGAGTGTTCCTAACTGACCAGTCATGACCAGTCAACACGAATGACCGGCCCCACGTGATGAGCTCCTGTGATCTCAGGAATATGCATGAAGCGGCTTTCTGGGTGTATATGCACGCGCGCGCGCACACACACAATTAAAGACCCACACCCTGATTTTCTTTCTCTTCCCGCATTTCTAGTTTCTAATTTATTTACATTCCTTACAAGTTGCCTGCATCCCTCTGGCCTCCGTGAGTTAGCAAGTGGCTGGCAGGACCCCTTGTCAAGGTGTTGTGGTCCTGGAAGCACTGTGCCCGGGGGAGGGGCAGTGAAACTGTGGCAGCCTGACTCGACAGCTGGGAAGGGGCGCTCAGATCTCCAGCCCTGCCATAAGACCGGGGTGTAGACTGTGTGCCCGCCTGGTATAACTGGGGAATGCGAAGCTGGTTTCCAAAGAGGATGGAGCAGTCACCCACAAGAAGGGTGAGTGCTTCCGAGTCTCCAAGTGCCCCACCACTCAGCATGGACACATCTTTTTCTTGCCCATGTGTTATGGTTTCAGTTTGTGTTATTCAGATTGCAGGTGATGTAAGTTTTTTTGTTTTTTGCCCTGCATTGGGAGTCTGGAGTCTTAGCCACTAGACCATCAGGGAAGTCCCTCTTTGCCCATTTTTGAATCAGGTTATTTTTCCATTGTTAAATTTCAGGAGGTCTCTATATATTCTGGATGTTAATTTTGTATCAGGTATGTGATTTGCAAATATTATTTCCCATTCTGTGGGTTGCCCTTTTACTCTGTTGAAACGTATTCTGGTGCACAAAATTCAATTTTTTCCGTGAAATCCAATTGTCCAGCTTTTCTTTTGTTGTCTGTGCCTTTTGCATCATTTCAAAGAAATCACTGCCAAATTCAAAGTTTCCAAGTTTTGACACATGAAAACATAGGTTTAGAACTATTCTGTACCTTTGGTCTATATTTTGTCTTTTATGCGGGTACTGTGCTGTTCTGGTTACTGAAGTATTGTAGCAGTTTTGAAACCAGGAAGTATGTCTTCCAGCTTTATTCTTTTTCCAGGTTGCTTTGGCTGTTTGGGATCCCTTGGAACTCCATATGAATTTTATAATAAGTTTTTCTATTTATGAAAAGATGTCATTGGAATTTTTATAGGGATTGCATTGAATCTATGGATTGCTTTGTATAGTTCAGTTCAGTTCAGTCGCTCAGTCGTGTCCAACTCTTTGCGACCCCATGAATCGCAGCACGCCAGGCCTCCCTATCCATCACCGTCTCCCGCAGTTCACTCAGACTCACGTCCATTGAGTCAGTGATGCCATCCAGCCATCTCATCCTCGGTCGTCCCCTTCTCCTCCTGCCCTCAATCCCTCCCAGCATCAAAGTCTTTCCCAATGAGTCAACTCTTCGCCAAAGTTCCAATGAGGTGGCCAAAGTACTGGAGTTTCAGCTTTAGCATCATTCCTTCCAAAGAAATCCCAGGGTTGATCTCCTTCAGAATGGACTGGTTGGATCTCCTTGAGTCCAAGGGACTCCAAAGAGTCTTCTCCAACACCACAGTTCAAAAGCATCAATAGTATTGATGTGTTAATGATATGAGGTCTTCCAATCATAAACATGGAATCCATTTATTTGTGTCTTCATTTTTTAACAGTGGATTATCATCTTCATTGTACAAGTCTTTTCACCTCCTTGGTTAAGTTTATTTCTAGTACTTTACTCTTTCTGATGGTATTNCCAGTCCAGTGTTTCTCATGATGTACTCTGCATATAAGTTAAATAAGCAGGGTGATAATATACAGCCTTGCCATACTCCTTTTCCTATTGGGAACTAATCTGTTCTTCCATGTCCATTTCTAACTGTTGCTTCTTAACCTGCATGCAGGTTTTTCAAGACACAGGTCAGGTGGTCTGGTATTCCCATCTCTTTCAGAATTTTCTAGTTTATTGTGATCCATACAATCAAAGCTTTTGGCATAGTCAATAAAGCAGAAATAGATGTCTTTCTGCAAGTTTCTTGCTTTTTCTAATAATCCAGCAGATTTTGGAAATTTGATCTCTGCTTCCTCTGTCATTTTCTAAATCCATCTTGAACATCTGGAAGTTCACGGTTCGCGTATTGCTGAAGCCTAGCTTGGAGAATTTTAAGCATTTCTTTGCTATCATATGAGATGAATGCAATTATATGGTAGTTTAAGCATTCTTTGGCATTACTTTTCTTTGGGATTGNAAATCCATCTTGAACATCTGGAAGTTCACGGTTCGCGTATTGCTGAAGCCTAGCTTGGAGAATTTTAAGCATTTCTTTGCTATCATATGAGATGAATGCAATTATATGGTAGTTTAAGCATTCTTTGGCATTACTTTTCTTTGGGATTGGAATGAAAACTGACCTTTTCCAGTCCTGTGGCTACTGCCGAGTTTTCCAAATTTGCTGGCATATTGAGTGCAGCACTTGTACAGCATCATCTTTTAGGATTTGAAACAGCTTAACTGGAATTCCATCACCTCCACTAGCTTTGTAGTGATGCTTCCTAAGCCCCTTTTGACTTCAAATTCCAGGACATTGGGTTCTAAGTGAGTGATCACATCTTTGTGGTTATCTGGGTTGTGAGGATCTTTTTCATACAGTTTCTCTGTGTATTCTTGCCACCTCTTCTTAATATTTTCTGCTTCTGTTCAGTTCAGTTCACTCAGTCGTGTCCAACTCTTTGCGACCCAGTGAATCACAGCACGCCAGGCTTCCCTGTCCATCACCGACTCCCAGAGTTCACTCAGAATCACGTCCATCGAGTCAGTGATACCATCCAGCCATCTCATCCTCTGTCATCCCCTNCAGTTTTCCTCTGTTGATCAGCATGAACAGAGCAGAGGACTAAGAAGTGGGACTGCCGGAGACCCTGGGACGTGAGGTCTACGTGTTCACAGAACCCTGGCCCTTCCACCAGGCACCCCAGAGGGAACTTCCCTCTTCTCTTTTGTACCAGGTTAGCCTGTTCATTTGTCCATAACAGTCTAGTCATTCATTATATTTACCTGACTGTATCTTCACTTTGGCTTATCGTACCGACTTTGAAAAGAAGAACTGCAGTTTATTATCCATGTCGCTTGGACTTGATCATCAGCCCACAGTAATAGTAATTATTTGTTGAATTAATCGAGTAGTTATTTACTAAATTAATATGATATTCAAATGAGAACCAGTGGTTATAAAATACAACTCTACATAACAAAGGTCATTTTTCTTTGTTCTGCATTATTAGATTATTAACTTTGCATGGTAAAATACATGGTAAAATACCGTGTCCCTGCAGTGTTTTCCTTTTCCCTTGGAGTTATCTCTGATAGTAGAGTAGAATTGGAAATACAGATTTTTCTAATAATACTCTTCCTAACTTTTGGGATTCAGCCACCAGGGAAGCCCAGTTCCCAATCAATAAATAAGGGAATATGATCTTCCTCCCATGTGTTGTGGAACAAATTAGAAGACAGTTAAAAAGTCAGGGAGCTGGAATTCAGCTGTCTGCTTCCTGCCTGAGGTTCCTGGATTGGAGGATGTCCCTTCCAGCTGCCGCTCCACTGGGCTTGCATCTCCTGCCAGCCTGGAGTTCTGGCTTCACAGGAACCCACAGGGGTCTAGCGGAGCAGTGTGCTGCAGAGACCTGCAGGGGAAGCGTCTCACATGGGGCTTCTCAGGGACTCGCCAGAAGGTAATTTACCGTTGTAGGATTTCTTCAGTTTCAAACCCATTCACTTATTCAGCATCAAAAATAACCATGCACCCCATCAGACATTTTAAGTAAACATTTAAAATTTTTTCTTCATAATTTTAAATGGCTACAAAACACATAATTTCTGGCATGCTGAAATGAGTGACACTGTAATAATAAAACGGATACAAAACTCTTTTAAATGCATTGAATGGACTCTCAACTTTATGCTCACCATAATCCATTAAAATATATGATTAATTGTGTGTTTGAGGGTGCAGTGAAGTGTAAGGAATATTCACACGTATTCTCACACATGTATATGTGGGTATATGTGTGTGTGTATATGTGTGTGTGTGTGTGTAAGTGTACCAACCAATTCTGCCTTGATACCAGGGAATTTTTATCTCATTTTTTCCCACTTGACTTCATGTTTCAATTCCACTTCTACAAAATTTCATGTAAGCTATGTTTATCTTTGAAAATGATCAGTTACCAAGTCACACACACACACACGCTTCTACATATGGAAATTAAAAAAAAAATTTCCTGTGATCGTAAGTAACAATATTTATCTTTGGACTTAAGTTTCATTAATTTATTATTGTATGAGATCGGTTCCTTTGTTGTGTCCAACCCTTTGCAACCTCATGGATTGCCAGGCTCCTCTGTCCATGGGATTCCCCAGGCCAGAATATTGGAGTGAGCTGCCATTTTCTACTCTCAGGGATCTTCCCAACCCAGGGATAAAATTTGTGTCTCTTGCACCTCCTGCATTGGCAGGCAGATTCTTTACCACTGTGCCCACCTGAGAAACCCCCTTACTACACTTGATTGTAGCCAAAGACTGAGAAGTGATTGATCAATATGCAGTTGATCAAAATATAAATACATAAGAACTTTGACATGTAGATAGCAAAGTAGAAATTTTTACTGGAAAACCATCTCTGAATGAATGAGACGGATGGAACGTTTTATCAATTGGTTTTATATATCCAGGGAATAAAACAACTTTCTGTTACAATTAGTCATGGCTCACATAAACTTTCAACTCCTGAAAACTACTATTTTCTTTTCATAGAGATACACTTAGCAGTATTAGTGGGGGAGGTTGTGAGTGTGTGTGTGTGCATGTTTAAGAAACAAAACTTAACACTGAGACCCACTTTCAGGGTTGCTAAACATCTTTTTAAAAGAGACATAGATGTATAGAACAGTCTTTTGGACTCTGAGGGAGAGGGAGAGGGTGGGATGATTTGGGAGAATGGCATGGAAACATGTATAATATCATATAAGAAATGAATCGCCAGTCCAGGTTTGATGCAGGATATAGGATGCTTGGGGCTGGTGCACTGGGATGACCCAGAGGGATGGTACAGGGAGGGAGTTGGGAGGGGGGTTCAGGACGGGGAACACGTGTACACCTGTGGTGGATTCATGTTGACGTATGGCAAAACTAATACAATATTGTAAAGTAATTAGCCTCCAATTAAAATAAATAAATTTAAATTAAAAAAAAACAAGATCTCCTGTCAGAATTGATATGCAAAACAGAAGAGCACCCACATGGTTTCCAGCAATCTTATCAGGCTGTGAATATGGACAGGCTTGATGTTGGCTAGCATCTGTTTCTCTAGCTATGAGTGACTAGGACGGATGTGTGTTCAGGTTTGGGGTTCAGCCCTCTGCTGGGCCCCACACTCGTTGGGTTGGAGGAAGTTCTCACGTTCTGTGGAAAGCAGAGATTCTCAGGGTCTGGGAGCTAAGAGCACGTGGCAGGACTGAGGTCAACGTTTCGATAAGAGTGATTCTTGTACTTGAGTGGGCCAGTGATTGGGCAGCTCCACTTTAGAATGATTTCAGGGAGAACGTAAATCTGCTATTCCTTTTAAAAAAGGAGGGGTTAGCTTGAACTCGAGAATGAATCCCACAAGTCATTTCTGCTGTATGAAGAAAAGAATATCAGAGCACAAGTCGTGTCCAGTCACCTGCAGGTCTTGTCCATCTTACTCAGGAAGCTTCTAGAAAAGTTCAGCTTCCTGTAATGGGAGAAATGCTCTCCACCTGTGCTGTTCACTACAGGAGCCACTGACCACATGTGGCCACAGAGCACTTGGAATGTGACTCATGGGACGGAGGAACCTCGTTATAATTTTTTTGCTCTTTAGTTACTAAGTCATATCTAGCCCATGGACTGCAGCACGCCAGGCTTCCCTGTCCTTCAGTATCTCCTGGAATTTGCTCAAACTCATGTCCACTGAGTTGGTGATGCCATCCAACCATCTCATCCTCTGTCTCCCACTTCTGCTCCTGCCCTCAATCTTTGCCAGCATCAGGGTCTTTTGCGATGAGTCAGCTCTTTGCATCAGGTGGCCAAAGTATTGGAGCTTCAGCTTCAGCATCAATCCTTCTAATGAATATTCAGGATTGATTTCATTTACGGTTTTAGTTTTTATTTAAGTGTGAATAAAATATAAATTCAATTTGCTGCATACAGCTGGTGCTATCATGTTGTAAGAACAGTTCTAGAAGGTAATCCTCACCCTCACTCACATTCAGGGTGAAGTGTGGGCTGTGAGGCAATTACTACATGCAATGTGTCCCTCATGTTTCCTTAATGTTTATCCTCCAAAAATGAGATCTCTGGATATAAATGGCTTAATTTGAGTTTTTTGATCTATGCAAAAATCATTTATTTTCAATTTCTGACAGTTTCTCAGGTATTCTTGTATATTAATGACAAAGTTAAGTGATAGTTAAAAATCCATAGCCTAAAGGCAGAGAATTTTGGTTTGAGTGTATTTAAATTAGAAATAAGATTGAAAATTAATCAGTTAATCATTTATGCTCATTCATTCTAAATTATAATTTTATGTTTTATCTGTAACTTTTTAATGTGTATTTTCAACAAAAAAGTCATCAAATAAAGCTTGTAAATGAGTTCCAAAGTCACCAAGGCTTTTATTTTTTTAGTTCTCTCTTTGGCCCTCTGATTAATTTTTTTTTAACTAAAATAAAAACTTATTTAATTTCTCCTGACCTGACCTCTCTCCTGGCATCATCTGTAAGCCAAGAAAAGGCAGAGAGGGAGGGCAGAATGGGACACGTGGCTATGTCTTCATGTGCTGCCTGATAGAAAAGCGGGAATAAATTACACGAGGGCAACACGCTTTTATTATCATGTTAAAAACCCAAATGGATAATGCTAGGTTGCTGTACAGTCAAGGATCACTCTCTATCTCATTTTTAACGCAGACGTTTTGCTTTTAATAATGTGTTAATGGGAGGAAACGCGAATGCCATTTGTGTGATTCTTTGTTCTGGCTGAGGAATAACTGATATTATCTAATGAATATGCAAATAACTCAAGGCTCCTTATTAATTGTGTCTAACCATCTGTTCTTGTAAAGAGCACTTGAATATTTGCCACATCACACTCTATTGGATGTGTGTGGAGAACTGTTAGAGAAACTTGGAGCAGTTAATCTATATATTTGAATGAATCTGTGGTTTTATTACCGTCAATAAATGAGGCAATTTCCCTAAACCAAAATTAATTGTTCAAATGAGATTATTTGAGGTTGATATTTCAATATGAAAATGCTAAGAAGAAAATAGTGGTTTAAATGACCCAACCCATGAGTTTTCGATTCCTAAGATTTTAAATAGAACCCAATTTATGTGATCTGAATCTACTCAATTCAATTCTGCAGTAGACTTGTACTGCTCATGTATATGTACGATTAACATAACACAATCACATTTAATCAGGAGATTTACAACATGGACTATTTTCTGATGGTATCTTATAAAAGGTAAACAGTTGCTTTGATTTTTTTTTGATTAAAGGGCAGACGAGAAAAGATAGAAATCAAACCTTGGCTGTAAAACACTTCTATACTGAAATTTCAAACAGTGAAAGTGAGTTGGAAACAAGTTTATTTCTACTTTTATTGCACTCCTTCTCAAACTGAAAATTCTTAGCTCCATTTTGAATGGTGAGTGATGGTTTTTCATGAAGTATGCTGCCCAGACCAAGCTGATCGCATGGTTACCATCTTTCACTGCGGTATTTTTATCTTTTGTCCACGGGGGGAGCAGTAAGCCAGCTGTTTCGCTTTACTTATATCTCTGTGTAAAGTCACACGTTTTCTATCTTTTTAGATTACCACTCTTCATAAATCACATGTGATTGGATTATATACATGCATCTGGTGTTCATTTCTGTTCAAATGAATGAACACTTTATAAACATCCCTATCTCAAGTAAAATTCTTCCTCACACAAGTGAGCAAATCAGTGGATTTGTGATTTGTGTTAGAAAACAATGTAAATTGTATGAATTTGATAAGATTTCTTCTCTGCTGACTACAGCATTGACCATGCTCTGGTTTCAGGAACAAAATAATCACTTTTAAGACTTGAAAGTAAAATATTTTCTTAATACCTGAAATTATTTTTAGAATATTCCTTCAGGAATATATAATAAAATCATAAAATTATGATAGATTGATTATTACCCAAATTAATCTAATCATTATAAAGATAATGCATAGCCCCATCCTCACAACTTTTATGGCTCAAGATTTCCACATGTCTCTCTCATCAGGAAGCTTCCATAAGACTCTTATCCTTCTCTAACAGAGGACAGACAGGGTGAAAACCACATTCACAAAAAACTAACCAATTGGATCACATGGACCACAGTCTTGTCTAACTCAATGAAACCATGAGCTAAGATGGACGGGTCATGATGCAGAATTCTGAAAAAACGTGGTCCACTGGAGAAGGGAATGGCAAACCACTTCCGTATTCTTGCCTTGAGAACTCCATGAATAGTATGAAAAGGCAAAAAGTTAGGACACTGAAAGATGAACTCCCCAGGTCAGTAGGTGCCCAGTAGGTTACTAGAGGTCACTGGAGAGATAACTCCAGAAAGAATGAAGAGATGGAGCCAAAGCAAAAACAGCACACAGCTGTGGATGTGACTGGTGATGAAAGTGAAGTCTGATGCTGTAAACAGCAATGTTGCATAGGAACCTGGAATGTTAGGTCCATGAATCAAGGTAAATTGAAAGTGGTCAAACAGGAGATGGCAAGAATGGGCATCAACACTTTAGGAATCAATGAACTAAAATGGACTGGAATGGGTGAATTTTACTTAGATGACCATTACATCTACTATGGTGGGCAAGAATCCCTTAGAAGAAACGGAGTAGCCCTCATAGTAAACAAGAGAGTCCAAAATGCAGTACTTAGATGTAGTCTCAAAAGTGACAAAATGATCTCTGTTCGTTTCCAAGGCAAACCATTCAATATCACAGTAATCCAAGTCTATCCAAGCCCCAACCAGTAATGCTGAAGAAGCTGAAGTTGAATGATTCTGTGAAGACCTACAAGACTCTAGAACTAACATCCCAAAAGATGTCCTTTTCATTGTAGGGGACTGGAATGCAAAAGTAGGAAGTTAAGAAATTCCTGGAGTAACAGGCAAATTTAGCCTTGGAGTACAGAATGAAGCAGGGCAAAAGCTAATAGAGTTTTGCCAAGAGAAAGCGCTGGTCATAGCAAACACCCTCTTCCAACAACACGAGAGACCCTACAAATGGACATCACCTGATGGTAAACACCAAAATCAGATTGATTATATTCTTTGCAGCCAGAGATGGGGAAGCTCTATACAGTTAGCAAAAATGAGACTAGGAGCTGATTGTGACTCAGATCATGAGCTCCTTACTGCCAAATTCAGGCTTAAATTGAAGAAAGTAGGGAAAACCACTAGACCATTCAGGTATGACCTAAATCAAATCCTTTACAATTATGCAGTGGAAGTGAGAAAATAGATCCAAGGGATTAGATCTAACAGACAGAGTGCCTGAAGAACTATCAATGGAGGTTTCTGAGATTGTACAGGAAGCAGTGATCAAGATCATATCCAAGAAAAAGAAATGTAGAAAGGCAAAATTGTTGTCTGAGGAGGGCTTACAGATAGCTGTGAAAAGAAGAGAAGCAAAAGGCAAACGAGAAAAGGAAAGAAATATCTATTCAAATGTAGAGTTTCAAAGAATAGCAAGGAGAAATAAGAAAGCCTTCTTGAGTGATCAGTGCAAAGAAATAGAGGAAAACAATAGAATGGGAAAGACTAGAGATCTATTCAAGAAAATTAGAAACACCAAGGAAATATTTCATGCAAAGATGGGCTCAATAAAGGACAGAAATGGTAGGGACCTAACAGAAGCAGAAAATATTAAGAAGAGATGGCAAGAATACACAGAAGAAATGTACAAAAAAGATCTTCATGACATAGACAATCACAATTGTGTGATCACTCACCTAGAGCCAAACATCCTGGAATGTGAAGTCAAGTGGGCCTTGGGAAGCATCACTATGAACAAAGCTAGTAGAGGAGATGGAATTCCAGTTGAGCTATTTCAAATCCTGAAAGATGATGCTGTGGAAGTGCTGCCCTCAATATGCCAGCAAATTTGGGAGACTCAGCAGTGGCCACATGACTGGAAAATGTCAGTTTTTATTCCAATCCCAAAGAAAGGCAACGCCAAAGAATGCTCAAAGTACCACACAATTGCACTAATCTCACATGTTGGATCACCAAAAAAGCAAGAGAGTTCTAGAAAAACATCTACTTCTGCTTCATTGACTATGCCAAAGCCCTTGATTGTGTGAATCACAGCAAACTATGGAAAATTCTTCAAGATATGGGAATACCAGGCCACTTGCTCTGCCTCCTAAGAAATCTGTACGCAGGTCAGGGAGCAACAGTTAGAACCGTATGTGGAACAACAGACTGGTTCCAAATTGGGAAAGGAGTACATCAAGGCTGTATACTGTCACCCTGCTTATTTAACTTATATGCAGAGTACATCATGTGAAATTCTGGGCTTGATGAAGCACAAGCTGGAATCAAGACTGCAGGGAGAAATATCAATAACCTCCAGTGCACAGTTGACACTACCCTTATGGCAGAAAGCAAACAAGAACTAAAGACCCTTTTGATGAAAGTGAAAGAGAAGAGTGAAAAAGTTGGCTTAAAACTCACCATTCAGAAAACTAAGATCATGGCATCCGGTCCCATCACTTCATGGGAAATAGATGGGGAATCAGTGGAAACAGTGACAGACTTTATATTTTTGGGCTCCAATATCACTGCAGATGGTGACTGCAGCCATGAAATTAAAAGATGCTTGCTCCTTGGAAGAAAAGTTATGACCAACCTCAACAGCATGTTAAAAAGCAGAGACATTACTTGGCCAACAAATGTTTGTCTATTCAAAGTTATGGTTTTTCCAGTAGTCATGTATGGGTGTGAGAGTCAGACTATAAAGAAAGCTGAGCACCAAAGAGTTGATGTTTTGAACTGTGGTGTTGGAGAAGACCCTTGAGAGTCCCTTGGACAGCAAGGAGATCTAATAACTTCATCCTAAAGGAAATCAATCCTGAATATTCTTTGGAAGAACTGTTGCTGAAATTGAAGCTCCAATACTTTGGCCACCTGATGAGAAGTACTGACTCATTTGAAAAGACCCTGATGCTGGGAAAGATTGAAGGTTGGAGGAGAAGGGTATGACAGAGGATGAGATGGTTTGATGGCATCATTGACTCAATGGACATGAGTTTGATTAGGCTTTGGGAGTTGGTGATGGACAGGGAAGCCTGGCATGCTGCAGTCATTCTGCAGTCCATGGGACTGCAGAGAGTTGGACCCGGCTGAGTGACTGAACTGAACTGATTTCCACATTGTTTGTGTTTTACTATGTGAACTTAGTGCAGGTAATAATAGCCCCATGTACCATCCAAAATCGTGAAATCAAAATTTAGAAGTCACAAATTTCTTGTTGGTAGAATCAAAAGATGATGTTTATCACAGCCCACCTCATAGTATGATTAAAGAGTCAGTGGAAAGTATGTAATTGCATTTAAAAAAGTAATATTTTCATAACCATGAAAGTTGGTATTAATATTTTTAGAATCACTACAAATGCGTATTAAATGGCTGTCCTAATACCAGAATGTTCACTTTAATCAATGTATCTTACAAATGTGTTTTCTCTATAAAAATATGACACAGTTGCTATTGATAATTCTACTTACCCTGTTTTTCCAGCTTTATTGAAGCATAATTACTTATTCCATGCAACATCTTGGGACCAAAGAGAACAGAAAAACTGCTTCAAATATCACCGATTTCCATTTTACTCTTCTACTGCTACATTGGGCTTTTATTACTTGTAGAAAAGTAAAAAATTTCTCAATATAAAACACTGCTAAACATTCAGAAATATGTAAGATGATTTCCTTTAGAATATACATTGTTGCTCAAAGTCATGTGCTAGATACTCACAATAGACGTATAGCATCTTATTTTTCCAAAAATATGAAAGTTGGGCACGAGATGATGGTCATATTTGTACTTCATGGTCCCATTGCTTCACTGATATTCCATTTTTGATAGACTCTGGAAGTTACTTAATACAGAGACAAATTTGGGTCTTCATTATTTTCCTGTTAATGACTCCCATTGCACCAGTCTTTACCTTCTCAATTATAATATGAAATTGCTTTTCTTAAAGGTTGTTTTAGATATGCACTGTGTTTTCTATTATTGAATTTCTCCAAATAGTATTACACATGTTGGCCACTATGTCTTTACAGATCCCTGATGTATTTTATCTTTTTAGTAATTCCAGTCTCTGTTCACAGTTCTGTTACCTTTTGCTGGTAAGTACTCCTGCAAGGCTTTCCTGCAATACCCGCCTCTGTGTGTCTCTCCCTACTCTCTTCAGTCCTTCCTAGACAGTGCCAACTCTTTGCCTGTAAATCAATACTATTTTTGCCTTTAAAATCTTCCCCAAATTCCCATCATATGCAAACTTTCTCACCTTGGTATCTGGGTATCTTTCTATGACCTCCACCTCCCCCCCCCAAAAAAGGTGCACGCATGCTCAGTCATATCCGACTCTTTGTGACCCCACCGACTATAGCCTGCTGGACTACTCTGTGCGATTCTCCAGGTGAGAATACTGGAGTGAGTAGCCATTCTCTTCTCCAGGAGATCTTCCCAACCCAGGGACTGAACCAAGGTCTTCTGTATTGCAGGTGGTTTCTTTACCATCTGAGTCACCAGGGAAGCCCTAAGGATGGAAGGAGAATATTAACAAATCAGATAGAAATTGTTAGGTAAATTAAAACATGTTCTATTATTAAGCATTAGGAAAATAATCCCAACTAGTATAGTAGGAAGAATAACAGCACCCCACAGAGACCCATGTCCTAATCTCCGTGCACGTGTTACCTCCTGTGTTTACAGGGACTTTAGAGGTGGGCTACTGTCTATGAGGTCGCACAGAGTTGGACAAGACTGAAGCGACTTAGCAGCAGCAGCAGCAGCAGAAGTGATTAAGGTTGTGGACCTTAAGATAAGGAGGTAATCTGGATTAACCAAGTGACTCTAATCTCATCAGACAAGGTCTTTAAAAAAGCCTCTCTCGACTGAGGTTAATATCAGAAGGAGATATGCCTGAGAAAAGGTAAAGAGAGATTTAGCATTCCTGGCCTTGCTGATGGAGGAGGGGGATCTGAGCCCTGGAATATGGGAACTCTTTAGAGGTAGGAAGGAGCAGGTAGATGGCTGCTCCCTAGAGATTCCAAGGAGGAATGCAGCTCTGTAGGATCACGATTTTATTTTATTCTATTTTTAAAAACTTTTATTTTGTATTGAGAACTAAAGAGCCTCTAGATGAAAGTGAAAGAGAAGAGTGAAAAAGTTGGCTTAAAATTCAACATTCAGAAAACTAAGATCATGGCATCCAGTCCCATCACTTCATGGCAAATAGATGGGGAAACCGTGGAAACAGTGGCAGGTCTTATTTTGGGGGACTCCAAATCACTGCAGATGGTGACTGCAGCCATGAAGTTAAAAGATGCTTGCTCCTTGGAATAAAAGTTATGACCAACCTAGACAGCATATTAAAAAGCAGAGACATTACTTGGCCAACAAAGGTCTGTCTAGTCAAAGCTCTGGTTTTTCCAGTGGTCATGTATGGATGTGAGAGTTGGACTATAAAGAAAGATGAATGCCGAAGAATTGATGCTTTTGAATTGTGGTGTTGGAGAAGACTCTTGAGAGTTCCTTGGACAGCAAGGAGATCCAACTAGTCAATCCTAAAGGAAATCAGTCCTGAATATACATTGAAAGGACTGAGGCTGAAGCTGAAACTCCAATATTTTTGCCATCTGATGGAAAGAACTGACTCACTGGAAAAGACCCTAATGCAGGGAAAGATTGAAGGCGGGAGGAAAAGGGGATGACAAGAGGATAAGATGGTTTGATGGCATCACCAACTCAATAGATATGACTTTGAGTAAACTCTGGGAGTTGGTGATGGACAGGGAGGCTTGGCTTGCTGCAGTCCATGGGGTCGCAGAGTCGGGCATGACTAAGTCACTGAATGGAACTGATAGCCATTTAACAAATAACGTTATTTTGTGTTGGGGGATAGCCATTTAGCAAATAACAGTGTGGCAATTGCAGGGGAACAGTGAAGAGACTCTGCCATACGTGTACATGTATCCCTTCTCCTCCAGACTCCCCTCCCATCCAGGCGGCCACATAACATTGAGCAGAGTACCCTGTGCTGAACAATAGATCCTTGTTGGTTAGCATTTTAAATATAGCAGTGTGTATCAGTTCAGTTCAGTTCAGTTCAGTCACTCAGTCGTGTCCGACTCTTTGCGACCCCACGAATCGCAGCACGCCAGGCCTCCCTGTCTATCACCAANGGTCCCATTGCTTCACTGATATTCCATTTTTGATAGACTCTGGAAGTTACTTAATACAGAGACAAATTTGGGTCTTCATTATTTTCCTGTTAATGACTCCCATTGCACCAGTCTTTTTGCCTTCTCAATTATAATATGAAATTGCTTTTCTTAAAGGTTGTTTTAGATATGCACTGTGTTTTCTATTATTGAATTTCTCCAAATAGTATTACACATGTTGGCCACTATGTCTTTACAGATCCCTGATGTATTTTATCTTTTTAGTAATTCCAGTCTCTGTTCACAGTTCTGTTACCTCTTGCTGGTAAGTACTCCTGCAAGGCTTTCCTGCAATACCCGCCTCTGTGTGTCTCTCCCTACTCTCTTCAGTCCTTCCTAGACAGTGCCAACTCTTTGCCTGTAAATCAATACTATTTTTGCCTTTAAAATCTTCCCCAAATTCCCATCATATGCAAACTTTCTCACCTTGGTATCTGGGTATCTTTCTATGACCTCCACCTCCCCCCCCAAAAAAAGGTGCACGCATGCTCAGTCATATCCGACTCTTTGTGACCCCACCGACTATAGCCTGCTGGACTACTCTGTGCGATTCTCCAGGTGAGAATACTGGAGTGAGTAGCCATTCTCTTCTCCAGGAGATCTTCCCAACCCAGGGACTGAACCAAGGTCTTCTGTATTGCAGGTGGTTTCTTTACCATCTGAGTCACCAGGGAAGCCCTAAGGATGGAAGGAGAATATTAACAAATCAGATAGAAATTGTTAGGTAAATTAAAACATGTTCTATTATTAAGCATTAGGAAAATAATCCCAACTAGTATAGTAGGAAGAATAACAGCACCCCACAGAGACCCATGTCCTAATCTCCGTGCACGTGTTACCTCCTGTGTTTACAGGGACTTTAGAGGTGGGCTACTGTCTATGAGGTCGCACAGAGTTGGACAAGACTGAAGCGACTTAGCAGCAGCAGCAGCAGCAGAAGTGATTAAGGTTGTGGACCTTAAGATAAGGAGGTAATCTGGATTAACCAAGTGACTCTAATCTCATCAGACAAGGTCTTTAAAAAAGCCTCTCTCGACTGAGGTTAATATCAGAAGGAGATATGCCTGAGAAAAGGTAAAGAGAGATTTAGCATTCCTGGCCTTGCTGATGGAGGAGGGGGATCTGAGCCCTGGAATATGGGAACTCTTTAGAGGTAGGAAGGAGCAGGTAGATGGCTGCTCCCTAGAGATTCCAAGGAGGAATGCAGCTCTGTAGGATCACGATTTTATTTTATTCTATTTTTAAAAACTTTTATTTTGTATTGAGAACTAAAGAGCCTCTAGATGAAAGTGAAAGAGAAGAGTGAAAAAGTTGGCTTAAAATTCAACATTCAGAAAACTAAGATCATGGCATCCGGTCCCATCACTTCATGGCAAATAGATGGGGAAACCGTGGAAACAGTGGCAGGTCTTATTTTGGGGGACTCCAAATCACTGCAGATGGTGACTGCAGCCATGAAGTTAAAAGATGCTTGCTCCTTGGAATAAAAGTTATGACCAACCTAGACAGCATATTAAAAAGCAGAGACATTACTTGGCCAACAAAGGTCTGTCTAGTCAAAGCTCTGGTTTTTCCAGTGGTCATGTATGGATGTGAGAGTTGGACTATAAAGAAAGATGAATGCCGAAGAATTGATGCTTTTGAATTGTGGTGTTGGAGAAGACTCTTGAGAGTTCCTTGGACAGCAAGGAGATCCAACTAGTCAATCCTAAAGGAAATCAGTCCTGAATATACATTGAAAGGACTGAGGCTGAAGCTGAAACTCCAATATTTTTGCCATCTGATGGAAAGAACTGACTCACTGGAAAAGACCCTAATGCAGGGAAAGATTGAAGGCGGGAGGAAAAGGGGATGACAAGAGGATAAGATGGTTTGATGGCATCACCAACTCAATAGATATGACTTTGAGTAAACTCTGGGAGTTGGTGATGGACAGGGAGGCTTGGCTTGCTGCAGTCCATGGGGTCGCAGAGTCGGGCATGACTAAGTCACTGAATGGAACTGATAGCCATTTAACAAATAACGTTATTTTGTGTTGGGGGATAGCCATTTAGCAAATAACAGTGTGGCAATTGCAGGGGAACAGTGAAGAGACTCTGCCATACGTGTACATGTATCCCTTCTCCTCCAGACTCCCCTCCCATCCAGGCGGCCACATAACATTGAGCAGAGTACCCTGTGCTGAACAATAGATCCTTGTTGGTTAGCATTTTAAATATAGCAGTGTGTATCAGTTCAGTTCAGTTCAGTTCAGTCACTCAGTCGTGTCCGACTCTTTGCGACCCCACGAATCGCAGCACGCCAGGCCTCCCTGTCTATCACCAACTCCCAGAGTTCATTCAGACTCACATCCATCGAGTTGGTGATGCCATCCAGCTATCTCACCCTCTGTCATCCTCTTCTCCTCCTTCCCCCAATCCCTCCAAGCATCAGAGTCTTTTCCAATGAGTCAGCTCTTCTCATGAAGTGGCCAAAGTACTTGAGTTTCAGCTTCAGCATCATTCCTTCCAAAAAAAATCCCAGGGCTGATCTCCTTCAGAATGGAGCAGTGTGTATAAGGCCATCCAAAACTCCTGAACTATTCCTTCTTCCTATCTTTCCTTCCCAGCAAGCATAAATGTATTCTCTAAGTCTGTGAGTCTGTTTCTGTTTTGTAAGTTTGTTCATCTGTATCATTTATTTTTAGATTCCACATACAAGGGATGTCATATGACATTTCTCCTTCTCTGTCCTACTCACTTCACTCAACATGGCACTGTCTATGGGCCTTGATTTTAATCCAGTGAGATCCACGTAGTGGCTGCTAATCTGTAGAAATACAGTATATTTATGTTTCTTAAGAAGACAAATTTGCTGTAATTTGTTGCAGCAACAGTAGAAAAGAATGCAGCCTTTAATATTAATATCTGGAGGTGAGATGTTGCCTTAACAATTCCTAAAGAGGTGTAAAAACTGGAAAAATTTTGGAGAGAATGGTAGAAAATGCCTAGATTGCCTTAACAGACTACTGGCAGAAACATGGGCTTCAGTGGTTTTGAAGGAGAGGAGGCAGGAGGACATGAGGAGTGTGGTAGGCAGATCTAGAGAAAACCTAAATTGCCTTGAGTAGACCATCCCTTCACGTGTGGAACTGGGTCCTGTGGTTTTGTGGAAAGCAGAACTTTTATAATGAAATCTGACTTTTAGTTGAGATGATTTTCAAGCAGAGGGTGTAGTCTGGTTTTATTCTTTTGATTCTGGTTAAAAATGTGAAAGGAAATTATGTGAATGAGTCTTTAACAAAATAGATTCAGAGTTTGATGACTTGAGAAATTCTTAGCCTATTCAGACTGCAAAATATTGTAAAAGAAAAAAATAAAAAAGAGGGCAATTCGACAAAAAAGTCCAGAGTGTGAATATGCCACTTTTGCTGATACCCCAGAAAGATCAAAAGGTAAAAGATGAAAATGGGGGAGGTCAGGGGCTCTGGGTGGAAGGACATGGATAACTTTTTGGTGCATCGGGACTGATCTGTTTCTTGATGATGGTGGTGACAGTGCTCTCTTTACTTGTTAAAATTCGCAGAACAATATGCTAAAAATCATGCTGCAATTTAAACAAAAGGGAAAAAAAATTACTACAAACATATTGGGCTTCCCTGGTGGCTCAGTGGTAAAGATCTGCCTACCAGTGCAGGAGACGCAGCCTTGATCCCTTGGTTGGGAAGATCCCCTGGAGGAGAAAATGGAACCTGCTCCAGTATTCTGCCCTGAGAAATCCCATGGACAGGGGATCCTTGCGGGATACACTCCATAGGGCTGCAAAAGAGTGGGGCAAGACCTCATGACTAAATAGCAACAACAACACAGAGACATATTATAAAGAAGGAATGTAAGTAGAGAAATTCTAGGCAAGGCAAACTTAAAGCCCAACCTGCACAGTTTTAGAGGCCAAGGAATCAGTGACAACCCAGAAAAGAAATTTTGATGTGATCAGAGCAACAATCACCAATCTTCACACCACAACCTCCTGCCGCCAAGATGACAAATGTGTATAAGTTTACCATTTTTGTTGATAAACTATTTCAAACTTGGAAGAACTAGATATTCATCTGGTAGTTGAGATGTTACAGAGTAAGAATAAGCATGTCTGGAGCATGAAATTGTATCTGCTAAGTATCCAGGCAGTCCCCTGCTTTAAGCTTAGTCCCCACAACAATCCTGCTAGGTAGGGATCCAGTACAACGATGAACATTCTGCAGATGAAGGGAGGCTAAGGAACTGAACCAATACACACCTAATAAGTAGACGGAAGAAAAGAAAATAACTCCATTTACTCTACAAAGAATACAGAACTTCTAAGGAAAATGAGAAAAAAAGGTACAAAAAGAAAACGATGGACAAATTCACTTATACATATAAGTTAATACTCTTAAAACATTACCAAATATAACACAAGAGCACACAGAGACGATGGCTAATGCCAATACTTCAGTAAGTCATTTAAGGAAAGCTAAATACTCATTTCAATATGTATTGAGAAGGATTTTGATGAAGTTGTATACTCACTGTTTGTTTTATTGTAAAAGAAAACATACATGCTTGGTATGAACTGATGACTGTCGTGCAGTGTAGACGTGGCTGGTAAAAACAATCTCAAAATCAAGGTGCAGACGCTCACTGCTGTTTTTAATGTTGATCTGGAGATGCTGGCTGATTTGTTCAAATAGGTTAAAAATGCTTTACCCACTGATTCAATGACTATGTTTTCAGACAAAGTTTACTCATAGGAAATCATCCCAAATTTAGAGACAAAGCTTAGTGGGCATTCTGTGTTGGACTCTCTCATCCGTCTGATGCCGGATCGCTTTGCATATTGTGCTCTAATTCTTGTAGAATTGTCTCCCCACTGGCAACAGGCTCGAGAGGTTGATAACCACGTGCTTACTACCAGTAGTGAGAGGTCACAGGTCACACCTTCCAGCTATACGTATTTAGTAGAATTATAAATACTGAACAGAGCAATATTGTTTACAGCTGTGAAAACTGGGTATCAACCAATCATGCAAATATTAGAAATGCTAATATAATCTATGATATTCAATTCTTAAAATATTAAAGCCATTAAAATTACATTAAAGGCAAAATGCTAGTTGATAAAAATATTAACACCGAGTAGCCATATGAGACGTTAATAACTATAAAAACTGGAAGAGAATACATTGAAATGTGAACAGGGGTTGTAATGCTTGTAACTTGGGTAGCTTATTTTTCCTAAGTCTCTAGTGAGCATGTTTGCATTGTTTATATAGGGAAAGAATAAGCATTAAAAAATAAAATAGCAATTTATATATATTTTCCTATTTATTCCTTAAATACTGCATGTGACAAAACAGATCAAAGGAATGGTCTTTATAATTAAAAAACAACATTGTTAGTATATGTGAATGTCTTAGACATGGATAATTTGCTGCATTAACTAAGAGGAATTTAACATATAGAGTAATTTTGTGCCATTACAAAAATAAAATATGAAATATTTTGTTCTCCACAATAAATATCAGACTTCTGATTATATATGTATAAGAAAAAATAATGGTCACAAAAATATTAATTTATACAATGAATAAAAGATTTTCATGTGAAGATTTAAGAAGAGAATACTTAGATGGATAACACCGTACTTACTGTCCATGACTCCAGTTTTTATTTCAATATAATCTTGATCTCATGGGATCTAGAGAAAATGTGCAGGGCTTATTTATAACTAAGGTTTTTAAGATACAGGATGTGTATGTTTTATGGAATTATTTTCTGCAGAGTTTCTACAAAGCAGTTTTCTGTTTATGAAATTTCAAGGTCACATGCGAATTTCATAAGAATTTAAGATGTGTTCCTCTAAGAAAGAATTTCGACCAAAAGACATCATGATACTTTAAAATAACCTTTCAAAAAGACCTTTCTTTGAAGAAAAAAACCTCAGGATGTTCTCATATGTAACCAATTCAAAACACTATTGCAAATACAATGGTTACTTAATATTTGATACACTAGGTATTGAGAATTGAACACCAAAAGCATTTTGGTTGTATTAATTTCTCTTTCCTTTTGGAACTCTTAAAAATTCTGTCTTTGCAAAGGGGATGCATTTTTGTAAGTTGAAGGGAAAGATGCAGTGTTTACTGGAAAAGTAGTTCAGACAATCAATCAAAATGCAATACAAATTAATAAAGTACATGGTATGAATTTATAGTTCTCTGACTTGCATGCCTCCTCCCCCTCCTCTTTTATTAAATCAATCTCTAAAATAAAGGGGCGACTCTTCTCCATTTTCTTTGCCCTGTTCCTGGAGCACCACCGCCTTGAGAACAAGCCAGATCTCAGTGCGGCAGAGGAGACAGAGCCGGGGGAGGGAGCTGGGCTCCTGCAGGATGGGGAGCTGCTTATTGCCTCTGGGTTTCAGACACCTTTCTTTCACATGAAAGGGAAATGAATGCCCATCTAATTTAATTAGTGATACAGAATTTGGTACCTTGAAAGAAACCAAACCTAAAATGTGACTCTTTGTACGGGGGGTAGGTAAAATTTTGCTTCTCTTTATGTAATGGACTGAAGGCAAATCCATCAGAAGCTTACAAAATTTTGAGAAAAGTCTATCATATAAAAATTAAAGTCTGGTCTTTCAAAACCTGCGAAAGTGCAGTCCCTGACATATACTAATAGGACTCGCGTTGCAAAGCTGTCTGGCTCTTGGGGAGGGCACTCGCTCAGAACCCAATATAGCAAGAACTATTAACAGGTGTCCCAGAGGAAGAGGCTGGGATGGTTCATCCAGGACGAGGGCTTTAGGATGTGGTCCGCATGAGGGACCTATGCTTCCTCAGCATTTCCTTGGGCAAGGAAGCACCAGTGTGTTCCATATGCTCTCTTCCAAATGCCAGGGTTACCGCCCTCCTTCTCCCACGTGGTCCTTCTGATGCATCTGGAGAAGATAATTCACCTTCGGGTCTTATCACAGAGTGCAAGGAGCTGCATCTCAGTCTAAACTTCCATAGTATGGTAAGCGTTCAAACTACAATCTTGATGTTAAGGACGTCACATCAGAAATGCCTTAACAACTCCTCAAAGTAATTCTTCAGGAAATGAACAGCAAGGCTAATTTAACACTCTATTTGGAAACAGTGTATGTAATAATAGTAAGGGCTTCCCAGGTGGCGCTAGTGGTAAAGAATCTGCCTGCCAATGCAGAAGATGCAGGTTCAGTCCCTGGGTCAGGAAGATTCTCCTGGAGCAGGAAATGGCAACCCACTCCAGTATTCTTGCCTGGAGAATCCCATGAACAGAAGAGCCTGGTGGGCTACAATCCGTGGGGTTGCAGGGAGTTGGACATGACTGAGGGAGTAAACTACTCAGGCAGGCTCCTCGCTGTGCTAGTTAAGTATACAAGTGTTAGCAGCAGCAACAGCAGCTGCAGCAAAGCCCACACAGAGAGAGACAACTGTATACACTGGATTTCTGTAAAGTGTCGCTCAGCCTTCTTCAATCCGTGTGGTCACCTCCCACCTTAGAGATGAGAGCACTGAGGCTCAGAAAGGGTGAGGTAACATAGACAAGCAAATTCAGCTACTAAGGGACTTAAAAAAAATCAGCTCCTTCTCCTTGGCTCTGCAGCCATGGGACTGTGCTCATAATTACAAAATCTTTTCACTTCCTAAATGCAGCAATGTGAGAGACTTCAGGCTTAGGCAGATCTAAATGTGCTCTGAAATGTCCAGAATGGGAGAAGTGTTGCATTTCCCCAGCAATCATGGCACCAAATCTTCACTGAGCCCAGGAGTGTGTGGAATCTTGGCTGGATGAGCTTGTCTTACACATTTTACAGAATACAGAGCATGCAAAGGCTGTGTCTTTTTAGGAGCTTACATTATTTTAGAACACACACAACCTAGGTCATTAACTCCTAACAACTATTTAAAAAAGCACAACTCTCCTCCTAATTGTGCAGTAATAGGTATTAATAGTTGATTAGATGAATTGTGTATATTTTACAATGTGCAGTTATCAAAAAGTACATTTCATGAGAATATTCAGTAACATTAAAACTCACAATAAATTATAAGATGAAATATTAAATTATTATATAATAGGTATATAATTTTCCTCTTTTTATTTAAAAGCATGTAAATAAATGTGTAGATAAATAACAGAAAAGTTAATTCTGATGATCAAACTTTGAATTGGCTCCCTTTGCATATTCTAATTTTTAATAAATGAGGTCATATGGTGATTGCTTTTCTGTAACTCTTATTTTCGCTCAGCAGCAAACTGTGGAACTCTGAATTTGTCAATAAAATAATTATACCATCATTTTTATTAGATCCTAAGGCAAAGGTCCATACACAAGTTGGAATCAAAATTGCCGGGAGGGGGAAATATCAATCACCTCAAATATGCGGATGACACCATCCTTATGGCAGAAAGTGAAGAGGATCTAAAAAGCCTCTTGATGAAAGTGAAAGAGGAGAAGGAATAAATTGGCTTAAAGCTCAACATTCAGAAAATGAAGATCATGGCATCCAGTCCCATCACTTCATGGGAAATAGATGGGGAAACAGTGGAAACAGTGTCAGACTATTTTTTCGGGCTCCAGAATCACTGCTGGTGGTGACTGCAGCCATGAAATTAAAAGACGCTTACTCCTTGGAAGAAAAGTTATGACCAACCTGGATAGCATATTCAAAAGCAGAGACATTACTTTGCCAACTAAGGTCTGTCTAGTCAAGGCTATGGTTTTTCCAGTAGTCATGTATGGATATGAGAGTTGGACTGTGAAGAAGGCTGAGCACTGAAGAATTGATGCTTTTGAACTGTGGTATTGGAGAAGACTCTTGAGAGTCCCTTGGACTGCAAGGAGATCCAACAAGTCCATTCTGAAGGAGATCAACCCTGGGATTTCTTTGGAAAGAATGATGCTAAAGCTAAAACTCCAGTACTTTGGTCACCTCATGCAAATAGTAGACTCATTGGAAAAGACTCTGATACTGGGAGGGATTGGGGGCAGGAGAAGAAGGGGACGGCCGAGGATGAAATGGCTAGATGGCATCACTGACTCGATGGATGCAAGTCTGAGTGAACTTGGGAGTTGGTGATGGACAGGAAGGCCTGGCATGCTGCGATTCATGGGGTTGCAAAGAGTTGGACATGACTGAGCAACTGAACTGAACTGAAGGCAAAGGTCCATCTAGTCAAGGCTATGGTTTTTCCAGTGGTCATGTATGGATGTGAGAGCTGGACTGTGAAGAAAGCTTAGCACCAAAGAATTGATGCTTTTGAAGTGTGGTGTTGGAGAAGACTCTTGAGAGTCCCTTGGACTGGAAGGAGATCCAACCAGTCCATCCTAAAGGAGATCAGTCCTGGGTGTTCATTGGAAGGACTGATGTTGAAGCTGAAACTCCAATACTTTGGCCACATCTTGCGAAGAGTTGACTCATTGGAAAAGACTCTAATGCTGGGAAGTATTGGGGGCAGGAGGAGAAGGGGGCCGACAGAGCATGTGATGGCTGGATGGCATCACCAATTCGATGGACATGGTTTTGGGTAGACTCTGGGAGTTGGTGATGGATAGGGAGGCCTGGCGTGCTGCGACTCATGGGGTTGCAAAGAGTCGGACACGACTGAGTGACTGAACTGAACTGAAGGCATATTATGTGAATGTACTTTAATATTCATCAGTAATTCCTTATTAATGAAAATCTTTTGTTCCATATTTTTCTTACTTATAAAGCATACTTATTAAATATTTTGCCCATACATTTAAAAATTATATTGCATGCTTCACATTTAGAATTGTACAACTGTATGAAAAAATGTGTGTGCATATCATATTTTAACATGAATTGTGCTTCCCAGGTGGCTCAGTGGTAAAGAATCCTCCTTCCATGGCAGGAGCTACAGGAAACGTGGGTTTGATCCTTGGGTCGGGAAGATTCCCTGGAAGAGGGAATGGCAACCCACTCCGGTATTCTTGCCTGGAGAATCCCAGACAAAGGAGCCTGGTGGGCTACAGTCCATGGGGCCATAAGGAGTTGGATACGACTGTGAGAGTGAGTAAAGGAGTGTGAGTCCACATTTTCCTAGTCTGATTAGCACTCGGTCATGATTTGACATTATTTTAAAATGCTGTTAGTACTATTTTATCTTATTTTCCATTTTACTTTTATATTCAAAAATGAGGTTGCAAAGATAATCATATGTGTAATACAGTCAAATGTATATATATATACATATATATTAATACTATTTAGGAAAAAAGGCTATACACAAACACATTTATAATTTTTTCCTTTCTTTTGCATGTCCAGTTTTGATTGCCTTGTCATAATAAGTGAGTTGAGGNGTGTAATACAGTCAAATGTATATATATATACATATATATTAATACTATTTAGGAAAAAAGGCTATACACAAACACATTTATAATTTTTTCTTTTCTTTTGCATGTCCAGTTTTGATTGCCTTGTCATAATAAGTGAGTTGAGGATATCTTTCTGTCATTTTAACATTATGCAACAACTTACATGAATGAGAATAATCCATTTTGAAAAGCTTTCATAGATCCAGCCCATAAATTGATGCAATCTGTTTTATCTGTAAGCGTTTGTTGCCATTATGTAGGAGCATTATCAGGTATGATATACTAACATTGTAGCTGACCCTACCACTCCTGGGTCTGGGGCTTGGTGTCTGGTGTTCATTTGCGAAAGCTGTTGTTCCTGTTTCCAGTATTTCTTCCGTTCCTTTCTCTCTTCTCCCTGGTCCGATGATGCACATATCTGCCTTTTGCAGTTATCCTGTAGTCTGGAAACATTCTGGCCTTTTCCAGTTCTCTTTGCTTTTCAGCGTTGGAGGTTTTTGTTGATGCACCCTCAAGCTCAGAGATTCCTCTTCAGCCATGTCCCTTCTCCTAAAAATACACCAAAGGCACTCTTCATTTATGCTACAGTGTTTTTGCCCCATGGACTGTAAACCCCCAGGCTCCTCTGTCCATGGGATTCCCCATGCAAGAATACTGGAGTGGGTTGCCACTCTCTTCTCCAGGGGATCTTCCCGACCCCGGAATATAACCTGGTTCTCCTGCACTGCAGGTGAATTCTTTACTGTCTGAGTCACCAGGGGAAGATTTTGCTCCCGAGTTGTTCTGATCCTGGGGTAGCACTTTGTCCTCCAGCCTCAACAGCCATGGATGCCAGAGGAGCTGTTGATGTCTCAGTCTTATTAACCTTTTACTTGCTGTTTGGATGAAATGGTGGTTTCTAAGCTCTTTCTGTACATAAATAAAAGAAATTTAGCAAAAAATATAGACAGTGATGGTTGGAATAAATCATGCAGATCAAAGAAGAGACTTCATCTGGAAACAGAGTGGACGGTCCCTCCTCTTGAGATGGGTGTGGAGATGATGAAGTGATGTGGGTGGAGGGGCCCAGATGCTTTGTAAAATCGATCCAGTGAGAAGGTGGAGCTTGAATGGTGCAATATAACCTCAATCAGTGTCTGTTTGTCTTATTTATCTCCTCTAAGAAGAAAAAATTCATTTTTAAAATGTAAAAACTTTGTGTGAAGTTTGAAAAATATCTTTGGGAATGTATTGAGGAACCAGTGAAGACAAAGACACACCAACTGAGACTCAAGACCTGGCTCCCCTNTCTTATTTATCTCCTCTAAGAAGAAAAAATTCATTTTTAAAATGTAAAAACTTTGTGTGAAGTTTGAAAAATATCTTTGGGAATGTATTGAGGAACCAGTGAAGACAAAGACACACCAACTGAGACTCAAGACCTGGCTCCCCTGGTTTCTAGTTCTGCAACTTTGAATGTCTAATTCACTACTGCATACATGCTCAACTGCTCAGTCATGTCTGACTCTTTTGCGACCTCATGGAATGTAGCCCACCAGGCTCTTCTGTCCATGGGATTCTCCAGACAGGAACACTGGATTGGGTTGCCTTCTCCAGGAGATCTTCCTGACCCAGGGCTCAAATCTGTGTCTCCTGAATTGCCAGGTGGATTCTTTACTACTACACTACCTGGGAAGCCCAATTCACCTTTCTGAACTCCAAATTCCTCATGGGGTCTGATAATAGCATCAAGTTCTTCTGATCATAACAGGTAATAGAGCATGGGAGAGGACATTGTTAACTCCAAATTTCCTATTAACATAAGGCATGATAATAATGGTGACTCAGTGGTAAAGAATCCACCTGCAATGCAGGAGACGTGGTTGAAGTTGAGGTTTCAATCCCGGGGTTGGGAAGATCTCCTGGAGAAGAAAATAGAAATCCACTCCCTTGGGGCTTCCCTGGTGGCTCAGAGGTTAAAGCGTCTGCCTCCAATGCGGGAGACCTGGGTTCGATTCCTGGGTCGGGAAGATCCCCTAGAGAAAGAAATGGCAATCCACTCCAGTATTCTTGCTTGGAGAATCCCATGGATGGAGAAGCCTAGTAGGTTACAGTCCACGGGGTCACAAAGAGTCGGATACGACTGAGCAACTTCACCTCACCTCACCTCACCTCACTGGTATTCTTGCCTAGAAAATCCCATGGACAGAGAAACTTGATAATCTACAGTCCATGGGATCACAAAGAGTCGGACATGACTTAGCAAGTAAAACAACAGCACGATAATAACAACATTAGGAACATTCCTGGTGCTCCAGGGGTTAAGAATCCACCCTGCAGTGCAGTGTTCGATCGCTGGTGGGGGATCTCACATGCTGCACTTGCTAAGCCTGCATGCACAGCCTAGAGAGCCTGCAAGCTGCAACTCGAGGGTCCATGTGCCACAACGAAACATCCCTTGTAATGCAGCGAAGACTGCATGTGCTTGATGAAGCTAAATAAATGACTATAAAAAATAACAATAATAAAAAATTACAAGCTATCATAATTCCAGTGATAGAAATTGTGAAGGCTATTTCTTTTTAGAAGAATGTATTTTTGAGAATTATATATTGTGCTTGGCAAAGATTGATTATATTTTACATTTACAGTGATTTAAAACTTACAAAATAGATAGCAGTAATTTCTTCTTATTTTGTGTCTGTTTTTGTGTGTGTCTGGTGGATTTATACAATTTTACATTTTTACCTGGACATGGACAAGGATATAAATTAGCTTGAAAACACTCTGAGTGATTCTATTATCTGTACAATCTTGTAACTTTTGCTTTAATATTNTTTTTGTGTGTGTCTGGTGGATTTATACAATTTTACATTTTTACCTGGACATGGACAAGGATATAAATTAGCTTGAAAACACTCTGAGTGATTCTATTATCTGTACAATCTTGTAACTTTTGCTTTAATATTATAAAAAGAAAGATACTAAGTGAGATGTGATTCTAAAAGCTGCAGTCTATGATGGTGGGCCAGAGGCAGGGTTTGCAACATTAATTCTAGAAGCCTCCTATGACCTCAGATGTACTCTGAGACGCTTTTCAGTGGTGGATTGCTGCCTTTCATTTCACTGGGGAGGAGATAAGAACAAAGGGGTCATAAACTGCTGAAGAGAAAATGATTCACTTTTCACACCGAAAGGAATTGTGAAGAACAAGACGTTTAAGTTGGCAGAAGACAGAGAGTGTTGATGGTCTCAGGTTGCTGGAAACAGCAGGCATCTCGTGCGTGTGTAACGGGCACGTGGCTGTCTTCCCTTCGGGAGTTTTTCTCTCCTTTTGTCCGGTTCGTGCATCTGAGACCTCCTCCTCCCCGCACCATCCTGCCCTGGGAGCGTGCTCCTCAGCGTGTTTTCACAGTGGTCCCGCCTGCTTCCTGTCTCTGCCTCTATGTCCTTGGGGTGAAGCACAGAGCCTCCGAGGGCTCCCGTGGCACAGCTCCACACCCTCCTCACCACCACCTGCTGCCAGCCTGACTTTCCGGTCACACTTTTGCAGAGGGAAGACTCTTCTCTGCCGTGGTGTGGGCATCGCAATCAGGAGGAGCAGGGTTTGAAATGCTGCAGTGGCAAGTCTCAGAGATGTCTCTGTAGCTGACCCATTGTCACTCTGGCCATGCCCAAGCCTGGGGACAGGGGTGGTATAAAAATGTGGCCTCAGTTCAGTTGATTTCTATAAGCTTGTGTCCTACTCAGTCTGAGCTGCTCTAAGAATACCATAGACTGGGCTTAGTATTCCATTTTCACAGTTTCTGGAGGCAGAGTCTGGGATTCAGATGCCAGCCTGGTTGGTAAGGGTTCTGCTCCTGACTTTCTCACGTGGCAGACGGAGGGAGGGATAAAGCTCTCGCATATCTCCTTGCCTGTGTGCATGCTCAGTCACTCAGTCGTGTCTGACTCTTCATGACACTGTGGACTCTAGCTCGGCAGGCTCCTCTGTCGATGGGATTCTCCAGGCAAGAATACTGGAGTAGGTTGTCATGCCCTTCCTCCAGGGGATCTTCCTGACCCAGGGGTCAAACCCATGTCTCCTGCACTGGCAGACGAATTGTTTACCATTGGGAAGCCCCCAAATACCACCACTCTGGGAAACTAAGTTTGCAGGAAATGGATTTGGGGACAGACAGGTGTTCAGTCCATAGCAACTTGCCTTCCTTAATCCATTTAAGCCTACCCATAAAAACAATAACCACCAAGATAGATCGGGCATCTTCTATGTTTCAGGCATTCTACCAGGCACTATGCATACATCATTTAATCATCAAAACTGCTCTATACATTAGTTATTCACAGCACATGTGAGAGAAAAAGAGAAGCTGATTCAGCTTTCAGCTAATTGTTTGGGACAAAACACCAGTATAAAGTCTAGTTAGATGATGTCTGCTGTATGTATGCTTTTTATGGACCAGGGACTGCAGAAATAAAGATTTTGCTTTTATTCAGAAACTTCATTTATTCTAAGTGCGAGGTGTTTAATATAAATGCTTTTATTCCTTTAAAAAATTATTTAATGAATACACACATAGAGCTGTTTAGGACAAGTTAATTCGACAACTTCTCAAGAAACAAAGAGCTAATTTATTTCAAGTCTAGTTTCTGGCATCCAGTCCTCAGTTTGCATCTAGAATTTTTATATATCATTATAACAACCTTACAAACCTGTTTAGGCTTGCCAGTTTCTTCAGGGCTCGAATGTATCCCAGAAATCCAGTTTACTTTTGGGTAGGAAATAAATACACTGCTCATTACCACTGAGTTGTAGTCATTACTCCTGCAGGGTGACCGTGACCTTGTCTTCAGGAAACGAGCAAAAGAGCTATGGACTTTTCTTCCTTAAAGGAGAAAACCTCACAATTGCTTTCTTGTTTTCCTGTTGAAGAGAGTACAAAGCCATGATTTACCTTAAATGAATGCTTCACACTTCAAGTCAAACTTTAATGTTACCCAGAAGCTACTGGATTCCCTAGTCCCTTTAGTCTATCACTCTTTTGATCTAGAAGATGGTTGAAACTGTCCTTCTCTCTCCTCCAGCCTCCTGCACGCCTTGCTCCATCCGCAGTCTCAGTGGGTGATTTGCTCCCTGCTGCTGCTGCTGCTAAGTCGCTTCAGTCGTGTCCGACTCTGTGCGACCCCAGAGACGGCAGCCCACCAGAATCCCCGTCCCTGGCATTCTCCAGGCAAGAACACTGGAGTGGGTTGCCATTTCCTTCTCCACTGCAGGAAAGTGAAAAGTGAAAGTGAGGTCACTCAGTCGTGTCCAACTCTTCGCGACCCCATGGACTGCAGCCTACCAGGCTCCTCTGTCCATGGGATTTTCCAGACAAGAGTACTGGAGTGGGGTGCCATTGCCTTCTCTGGATTTGCTCCCTAACTCCCTTCTAATGAGAACACAGAAACAGTAAGGAGAAAATGCNATGGGATTCTCCAGGCAAGAATACTGGAGTAGGTTGTCATGCCCTTCCTCCAGGGGATCTTCCTGACCCAGGGGTCAAACCCATGTCTCCTGCACTGGCAGACGAATTGTTTACCATTGGGAAGCCCCCAAATACCACCACTCTGGGAAACTAAGTTTGCAGGAAATGAATTTGGGGACAGACAGGTGTTCAGTCCATAGCAACTTGCCTTCCTTAATCCATTTAAGCCTACCCATAAAAACAATAACCACCAACATAGATCGGGCATCTTCTATGTTTCAGGCATTCTACCAGGCACTATGCATACATCATTTAATCATCAAAACTGCTCTATACATTAGTTATTCACAGCACATGTGAGAGAAAAAGAGAAGCTGATTCAGCTTTCAGCTAATTGTTTGGGACAAAACACCAGTATAAAGTCTAGTTAGATGATGTCTGCTGTATGTATGCTTTTTATGGACCAGGGACTGCAGAAATAAAGATTTTGCTTTTATTCAGAAACTTCATTTATTCTAAGTGCGAGGTGTTTAATATAAATGCTTTTATTCCTTTAAAAAATTATTTAATGAATACACACATAGAGCTGTTTAGGACAAGTTAATTCGACAACTTCTCAAGAAACAAAGAGCTAATTTATTTCAAGTCTAGTTTCTGGCATCCAGTCCTCAGTTTGCATCTAGAATTTTTATATATCATTATAACAACCTTACAAACCTGTTTAGGCTTGCCAGTTTCTTCAGGGCTCGAATGTATCCCAGAAATCCAGTTTACTTTTGGGTAGGAAATAAATACACTGCTCATTACCACTGAGTTGTAGTCATTACTCCTGCAGGGTGACCGTGACCTTGTCTTCAGGAAACGAGCAAAAGAGCTATGGACTTTTCTTCCTTAAAGGAGAAAACCTCACAATTGCTTTCTTGTTTTCCTGTTGAAGAGAGTACAAAGCCATGATTTACCTTAAATGAATGCTTCACACTTCAAGTCAAACTTTAATGTTACCCAGAAGCTACTGGATTCCCTAGTCCCTTTAGTCTATCACTCTTTTGATCTAGAAGATGGTTGAAACTGTCCTTCTCTCTCCTCCAGCCTCCTGCACGCCTTGCTCCATCCGCAGTCTCAGTGGGTGATTTGCTCCCTGCTGCTGCTGCTGCTAAGTCGCTTCAGTCGTGTCCGACTCTGTGCGACCCCAGAGACGGCAGCCCACCAGAATCCCCGTCCCTGGCATTCTCCAGGCAAGAACACTGGAGTGGGTTGCCATTTCCTTCTCCACTGCAGGAAAGTGAAAAGTGAAAGTGAGGTCACTCAGTCGTGTCCAACTCTTCGCGACCCCATGGACTGCAGCCTACCAGGCTCCTCTGTCCATGGGATTTTCCAGACAAGAGTACTGGAGTGGGGTGCCATTGCCTTCTCTGGATTTGCTCCCTAACTCCCTTCTAATGAGAACACAGAAACAGTAAGGAGAAAATGCACACAAGTTTCCACCTCAGTTTGCACATAGCCATCTGCAACTGCTTTTAAATTTTATTTTATATAGAGGTACATTTGATGAACAGTGTTGTGTTAGTTTCAGGCATATAGCAAAGTGACCCAGATATACATACACTTGTATCTGTTCTTTTTCAAGTTATTTTCCCATTAGGCTGTTGCAGAGTACTGAGTTCCCTTTGCAGAACACTAGGTCCTTGCTGGTTATCTATTTCAAATATAGCAGTGGTACATGACCATCTCACACTCCCAGAAACTGCTCCTATAACTGAGCCCTTCTTTCTCCTCACGCAATCCTTCCTTGTGTGTTGTGGAAACCTCTTTTAGCCTATTCAAGGATATCACTCCAGCAACTGATTATTCTGTTATTCTGTTCCCCACTTCTTTCTTCTTTTTTTCCCTCCTTTATCCTGAGTGACTCCTATGATCAGAAGAGTTGCTATCATTTCTCCCAACTTAAGAGCAAAATGGCAGCCATAGCAAGCAAAACAAAGCCCTCTTTTCACCCCCTTCCTGTCTTTACCCATTTGGTTGCTCTCCTTTCCAGCAACATCCATGGGGAGAATTATGTCCATTAATGTCCCTGCTTCCCATCTAAATCCAGTGATTGATTATCCATCTTTTACTTGATTGACAACATTTGGCACAGCTGCCCAGTCTTATCCTTGTAATTTTTAGTGGACATCATTGGCTCCAGGTTTTCCAGTTACCTTACAAGTAACTTCTATCACTTATTTTAGAGCTACTCCTGTTTAGTCTCTTTTCCTCTCTTCTTCTGAAGAGTGACACTCGGTTCAGTGCATGATCTTCTACATTCATTTTCTTAGTGACTTAGTTCATCTCTTTAAATACCCTTTAAGTCTGACTGTCTACATACTGCTCTCCAGGGTGACCTTCCCCCTGAACTGCAGACTCATCCCCTCCTGCCTTCACAGCTGTGCTGTCTGTGTAGCAGTCACCTCCAGATCACCTGGCCGCAGACTGGCTTGTAACAGGGTATTTCAGAATTTGCCAGGGAATGAACGTGACCAGACTCAGTGATTTACTTCTCTAGAAGACAAAGGGACCAAGAATCTTTGGTTAGGGATTTGCAGAGATTGCTTTTGTAAAGGTAACCAAGGGATATAATTTTTATTAAGATATATATTTTATTATGATATATTAATCCATATATTAGGACTTCCCTTATAGCTCAGTCGGTAAAGAATCTGCCTGAAATGCAGGAGACCCAGGTTCGATTCCTGGGTTGGGAAGATTCTCTGGAGAAGGAAATGGCAACCCACTCNATATATATTTTATTATGATATATTAATCCATATATTAGGACTTCCCTTATAGCTCAGTCGGTAAAGAATCTGCCTGAAATGCAGGAGACCCAGGTTCGATTCCTGGGTTGGGAAGATTCTCTGGAGAAGGAAATGGCAACCCACTCCCATATTCTTGCCTGGAGAATCCCATGGACAGAGGAGCCTGGCAGGCTACAGTCCATGTGATTGCAAGAGTCAGACACAACTTAGTGACTAAACTACCACCACCAGTCCAAATTAAATTAAATACTCATATATCCGTCTCAAAATAACAGAGCTCAACCATAGTTTTTTACCCTTTTATTACAAGGAGTCATGGCTTTTGTCAACAAGCTTCCATGAGTGTTATCCAAATAGGAGTGATTTAGGTATGATGAAGCTGTCTTCATCATACCTCATCACCTTAAAGCAAATGGGTTAGAATGATAGCATAGACTCCTAAGTGTGCCTCAAAGCCAATTGCTGGTGGACAGTATGAGAGGCTTAACAAGTCCATCCACGCTCAGAATGTCACTGAAAACTCAACATTAGAATTCTTTCTTGATGCATGAATGAGAGGTGAATGCCACCAACATGTCTGAACTATTCTCATCCTGGGGAGGCTCTCCTTTTAAAAATAAACACCAGGTTTCACTCCATTAACAGGCTTGATGTGGCTTAGCTGACGACTTATTTAGACAAAGAGGAAGATTCTCTGGGTGCTGCTCTCTATTCACTGAAGGTTACTTGCAAGAGTTTCAGCCAGGGCCTGTGGAATAGGATCAGGTGGGCTCGCTGTCTTTAGAGTCCTGGAATCTGAGTCCCCAAACAGGTCTCAGAGTGCAAGCATTTCAGTTTACAGTTCGGAAAAAATCACCACCACAAAGTAAAGAAAATAAAGTCGCTTCCTGCAGGGATTATTTTTAACGTTTTCAAAAAAATAAACAAAAAGACANGTCCCCAAACAGGTCTCAGAGTGCAAGCATTTCAGTTTACAGTTCGGAAAAAATCACCACCACAAAGTAAAGAAAATAAAGTCGCTTCCTGCAGGGATTATTTTTAACGTTTTCAAAAAAATAAACAAAAAGACAGTTTTTTTTTTTTTTTTTAAACCACAGATATCTGGGCCCCAAACCCAGATACTGTGATTCTCTGGATTTGGAGTAAGCCAGACCCCCAGGGATCTGAATTTTCAACAAATGTTTCAAACAACACTCTTAACACGAGTAGCCAAGAGTTTTATTTTACTTTTGTTGCCGCTATTATTATCAGAATTTTAATTCTTCTTCTTCTGGTCTACTGTACTTTTTTATGCAAGAAAGGACTGTGTTGATAAAGCCTCATTCATAACATTTTACAATTGTGGTGGAGTAGAACTGACCATTAAATATGAACTGTCCAGTATAATGTTACGTATAAGGCTGTGTTGAGTATCTTTCCATAGAAGTCTGTATGCACATATCTGTGTATGCAGAAAACTTGATCTAATTCATACCCTTTAAAAAGAAAATCATTCATTTATTTATTTTGCTGTACCAGTTCTTAGCTGCATGACACAAGATCTTTGTACCTTGCTGCTGCATGAGAACACTTAGTTGCAGAATGTGGGTTCTAGTGCCCTGATCCAGAGATCCCACCTGGGCCCCTTGCTTTGGGAATGGGAAGTCTTGACCACTGGACGACCAGGGAACTCTAAACATCCTTTCTTGCGTTAAGTATTATCAGTAAAATCAAAATAACAAAAATTGAAGGGAAGAAAATTCTACCTCACTGTCATTATCATCAGTCTTGTTTGTTTCAACACTGAGATTGAGCATTTAAAATGTTTTTCAACTAATTGATTCTTTCCTTCTGTATTTTGTCTGTTTGCATATTTTGCCCCTTTTTCTACTGATTTTTTAAAAATTAAATTATAGGAATAGTTTAGCTACCTGCAACATTTTTCTAGTTTGATTGCATATTAATTTTGATTATAATGCTGATAATCCACAAATTAAAATTTTTTGCAGTGAAATCTGTTTTTTTTTCCCCTCTATGAGTGATCTTATGCTTAGGAAATGGCTCTCCATCTATGTGTCAACTAAATACATTCATACTGTACCTTTGCCTCAAACAGTTTCTGGTTTCATTTTTGTGTGAACATTTACATATTACTTTTTTGAAAATACCTATACTTGTTTGTTCACTTTAATCTTCTTCCCTTTTGGTCAATAATAACTGTATGAGTGTACACAGCATTATAAAATTACCCACAAACCCATCACTTCACTTCCTAGACCTGTGTTTTTGGGAGTATGACCTATAAATTGGGAGTGTCAAAAATCCTGAGATATTTCTTGGGAAAAAAAAAAACATGTTTCTGGTCTTATCTCAAAACTATGGAATTCGGAGTTCCACATTTGGGGTCTGGAAGTCTACATTTTAGTACATGCTTTAGGGGACTTTAGGTGTGTTCAACATGCCAGACTGTCTGTGTGCTCGGGTGGTGACTGAATAGTGCCGGGTGATCGAGAAAGCTCCTCTGGTGAGATGAAAATTCATGACCCTTTACCACCAAGAACCAAGAAACTACACAAAAATGCATGATATATATGATTGTTAAAACATGGACTATGTCTTCCTTACACTTGGAGTTTTATCTCAGGCTCAGGTGGATTTATGTTAATTTTAGTACCATTTTCTCCTTTTCATTCTTATAATATTTTGATGGTGGTTTCTAGCATCACATTAATCTAATCATACTGGCTTACTGGAATAATAAAAAGTTCAATATTCTTTAGACAAGTTTAATCATTATTCTAGATACTAGTGAAGAATGTCATTACTGTTTAATTGACAATAAATTTAAATAGACTATAAGGTATTCCATATGCTCCCAGCACTTTAATTAACTTGGTTTTTGTTGTCTGGGAGGTGTACACTGATTTAATTCTATAAACACATAATTAATTTGAGTTTTTCAAGCATAGGATGATGAAAAGGTAAAAAGGATTGATATACTAACTTTTCACTTCTTTCCAATCATACTATCACATCTTTGTTTCAAGACCCAGTTAACTGATGCCTAGATTACAGCAGTAGGCTCTGAACTGGACTTTCACAAAGCATCCATTCACCAGTGTTTCCAGAATAGTACCTCTGTCTAGCTATGTCACTGTATAATATACTTAACCTGGAGTCTGCAGCATTCAGACTGTCGTCTCCACCCCTTACCACGACATAGAAGAAGCTCCACAATCTGATTCATAGCTGCTCCTCCAGCCTCTATTCTAAACACTCTTTTCTTGTATTTTGAGATTCCATACCTTGTACTTTCCTGCATAATCTATGCTTTCTCTCATATTCAGTATTTTGAAAGTGCTGCTCTCATTCCCTAGAATGTCCTGCTTTACAAGTTCCTAGGTAAGCCCAGCCTCCCAATACATACACATCCTACCCTCACTAAATGCTAATAAAACTTCAGGATTCACCATCATAATGCCTCCTCCAGGCAGACCTCTTTGGAGGCTAAGTCTTATTCTTCTTGGTTCTCACAGCATCTTGTTCATCCATTTTATGCCAATGTGTTGTGTTCCCCTCCATACATTTTAAACTCAGTCAGGCTGAGTGATATCATACTTATCTTAGCATTTCTGAAGAATTCAGTACTGAGTACATAATTGGCACTCAAGATGTTGAAGATATTGTTTCATACATAAAATCATATGAATAAATAATAATTACTGAGTAAATACATCAAATCTTTATATAAAGGAAATTCCTCATAGAAATTTTATAAACATACAGATTTGTTTGAAGATTATAATGTAACTTATTAAAAGTTATCCTGTTTTTCCCTCAGTGAAAAATCAAATAATGGGCTTTCTTTTCTGGCCATTACAAAGTAGCTTGTATCCATTTAACCTTCCCACCTACTCTAGATAAAATGCACAGTGTTGCTATTTTTAAACCCTGGCATAGGAAGAAGGAAGACTGGGCACAAAGATCAAGTTTCAGAGAGAAATAAAAATTGTATAAAATTACCCACACTTTCTATTGTTTTTTTTTTCACCCCAAGTGTCTTAGACAAATTGCCTTACATAGGATAGAAACCAGACTAAAACCATTATCCAGGTTTCAGCTGAGACCAGTTGACACTACCATAAACTCAACTGGGGAAAGAGAAGTTTTATTTTGGGGTTTGGCCAACAGATGGATTGGTGATGATAGTGGTAAAGAACCCACCTTCCAATGCAGGAGTCATAAGAGATACGGGTTCAATTCCTGCCCTGAGTTGGGAAGATCCCCTAGAGAATGGCATGGCAACCCACTCCAGTATTCTTGCCTGGAGAATCCCATGGACAGAGGAGCCTGGAAGGNTAAAGAACCCACCTTCCAATGCAGGAGTCATAAGAGATACGGGTTCAATTCCTGCCCTGAGTTGGGAAGATCCCCTAGAGAATGGCATGGCAACCCACTCCAGTATTCTTGCCTGGAGAATCCCATGGACAGAGGAGCCTGGAAGGCTACAGTCCATAGGGTCTCCAAGAGTTGGACACGACTGAAACGACATAGCGTGCATGCAATAGATGGAAGCTGAGGTAGAGGGAAGAGAAACATACATAGTGAAGCTCAGGTTGATCTAGGAGCACTGATGAATTCAAATCCAGCTGTGTACAGAGTAAAACTCCCTTAAAAGATAGCAACAATTAAAGCAGCACCGGGGGGCATAAAGAGACGAACAAAGATAGCCACCTTCTCTTAGTGCTAAGGAACACACCTTGGAGTTCAAGGAATGTCCCAGTAGAGGGGCTTTGGAAAATGCTCCAGGCAATCAGCTGAAGCCCTGCATGGCCTACATCCCAAGGAGAAAGCTGTAGCACTGGAGAAGAGTCCTGAAGAAAAACTCCAGCCATGGCAAACCCTGAAACTGAACCTCTGCTGAGTCGATGGAATCTGCATGTTGTTTGCTTACAACAAAAACAAAGTTGATTTTAGAAAAATAGAGACATCATTCAGTGCCTGTATCATTCTTCATATATAGTATTTAAAACTCAAAATTAATTACCAGATCTACAAAAAGACAAGATTGAAAACTAAAAACAAACTGACAAAGGAAGAAAATAAAACAACAGAAACAGATCAAGGGCTCTTTAGAAAGAGACTTTAAAATACTATAATCAATCTATTAAAAAAGAAAAATGTCACTAGGGAGTTCCAATCTATCACAAAGAGTCAAATGGAAATTATAGAACTGAAAACTGGGTGACAAAAATGAAGACTACAAACATTAGTGAGAACATATATCCAGATTGCAGCAAACAAAGGCAAAAATGAATACACATTGCAATGAAAGAGTATAATAGACTCATGGAGCCAGTTGAGTCAAGCTGCTAAGAGAAAAAAATATTTTCATGACATTGGAATAGTTAAAATATTTTAAATAGAACACAGGAACACAAAAAGCACTAACAAGATCACTATTCTAATGTTAGATTTTTTTTAAATTAAAGCATTTTTAATTAAAAGATTACATGAGAAGAAGGAAAAGGAAAACCAGAGAGCAGAACTTGTTTAAAACAAAATTCTTCGACAAAAACTTTGTCCAAATTATAAGAGGATATAATATCAATCAGGAAGTGATAGTCAATCCAGTAATAATTAGGTAAAAGATATAAATAAGCAGAGGTATATCTATATGGACAAAATGCATATGAAATGTTACTTAAATCTTTAATCATCAGAAAAAAGTAAAATAAAACCATGAGATATTTAACACACCCACTCACTCATCAAATAAATTAAAAATAGAGACCAAAAAGGAGATCTACAAGGAATTCAAACCAATCAATCCTAAAGGAAATCAACTCTGAATATTCATTGGAAGGACTGATGTGGAAGCTGAAGCTGTAGCACTTTGGTCATCTGATGGGAGGAGCTGATTCACTGGAGAAGACCCTGATGCTGGGAAAGATTGAAGGCAAAAGAAGAGGGCAGTAGAGGATGAGATGGTTAGATAGCATCACTGACTTAATGGACATGAGTTTGAGTAAGCTCTGGGAGATAGTGAAGGACAGGGAATCCTGGCATGTTGCAGTCCATGGGGTCGCAAAGAGTTGGGCATGACTTTAGTTCAGTTCAGTCTCTCAGTTGTGTCCGACTCTTTGTGACTCCATAGACTGCAGCATGCCAAGCTTCCTTGTGCATCACCAGCTCCCAGAACTTGCTCAAACTCATGTCCTTCGAGTTGGTGATGACATTCAACAATCTCAATCTCTCTCATCCTCTTCAACCCTTCTCCTCCTACCTTCAATCTTTCCCAGCATCAGGGTATTTTTCAATGAGTCAATTCTTCACATTAGATGGCCAAAGTATTGGAGTTTCAGCTTCAGCATCAGTCCTTCCAATGAATATTTAGGACTGATTTCCCTTNCAACCCTTCTCCTCCTACCTTCAATCTTTCCCAGCATCAGGGTATTTTTCAATGAGTCAATTCTTCACATTAGATGGCCAAAGTATTGGAGTTTCAGCTTCAGCATCAGTCCTTCCAATGAATATTTAGGACTGATTTCCCTTAGAATTGACTGCTTTGATTGCCTTGCAGTCCAAGGGACTCTCAAGAGTCTCCTCCAATACCACAGTTCAAAAGCATCAATTCATCAGTGCCAAGCTTTCTTTCAGAGAAGGCAAATGCACCCAACTCCAGTACTCTTGCCTGGAAAATCCCATGAATGGAGGAGCCTGGTGGGCTGCAGTCCTTGGGGTCGCTAAGAGTCAGACACGACTGAGAAACTTCACTTTCACTTTCCACTTTCATGCACTGGAGAAGGAAATGGCAACCCACTCCAGTGTTCTTGCCTGGAGAATCCCAGGGACTGGGGAGCCTGGCAGGCTGCCGTCTATGGGGTCACCCAGAGTCGAAGACGACTGAAGCGACTTATCAGCAGCTGCAGCAGCAAGCTTTCTTTACAGTTCAATTCTCACTTCCATACATGACTACTGGAAAAACCATAACTTTGACTAGATGGACCATTGTCGGCTTCGTGACTGAACAACAACAACACAACAGCAACAACAAAAAACAACAAAGAACAACAAAAATAAGAAGCAAAAAGAAAACCACAAAGAAACAGGACACCCAACAGTATCAAGTGTTGGTGAGTATCTGGAGCAGTTGGAATATTTATGCATTGCTATTGGTAGACTATATTGGCACAACTGTTTCAGAATGAATCACCTTTTTGGTGTTTATTAAGCTGAACATATACTTCTTCCATAATTTAGCAAATCAAGGTGGCATAATCCTTAACTACAATGCCTATATGTGTGCAAAGAAAGCAAAGTATGAGAATGTTTGCAGTCACTTCATTTATAATAGTTCATACTGAAAACAACCAAAATGTCCATCACCATCAGATGTATAAATAAATACAATACACCTTTATGAAATGAAACATAATAGACTTTTATTATATGCAGCAACATAACTACTTTCGCAGTAATAAATCTGAAGGAGAGACCCAGGTAAGAAAAAAATATGAGATTATTTCATCCCTATGAAACGCAGAAACAAGTACAATGAACCAGTGGTGATAAAATTCAGAATATTAGGTATCCTGGGGAAGAGATTTTTGCTAAAAATAAGATTCTAGATTTTTGTAATAGTCCATACCTTCATCTCAGTGCTTGTTAAAACAGCTATATACGTTTGGAAAATATCAAGTTACATAGCTAAGGCTTTTTTTGCCTTTACTGCATGATCTTACTCAGTACATCAGAAAAAGTGGATGAAACATATAATGGTTTAGGGGGCTTAGAGGTAATCATCTGGGCATGGAAACTAGGTGGCCATATATATATATATATATATATACACACACACAGTATATATGTATGCAATGTATGCAGTATATACATATACACACACACACATATACATATATTCTTTATACCCCTGTGATAAAATGCCTCTTAATCAGTATGACACTGGTCCCAAGGACATACTATCGTTTCCTAATTCTTCTCAACCTAGTGCTCTGAGAGGTTCTGCTTTGGGTTAAGAGTTAGGTGAGACCATACTTTCTGCCATCCTGGATGGACTTGATCAAAACCACAGGTGGTTACCTAGAGGAGATGGGGACTAAAAGAATTTAAATGCTTTTACATGGTCTTACTGCAAGTGAGCAGGAAAGGTGGTATTAAAACTAGGTGTAGGAGCAGACCTTCCCTTCATCTGCTGTTCTCCCAAACTGACATTCTTGTGCAAGAACAGGGCATCTATTTAACCAGGCAGACTCTTCTGTGACTCATTGCTCTGCCTTCTGAATCCATCCACACTAGGATTTGGGTTTTTTTCTCCTTGTTAGTATTTTTACATTATGGCGTTTGTCTTCTATTAAATAATTTTTTATCAGTGAGTATTAGTCACTTTTAAATTTGTCTTAAAATATTTTCTATTTTCTTTACAACCCAATATTTTTGATGTATATGAATCTCTGATGTTATAAAAGATGGTAATCGGCTAAAGTATACAGCCACTCATTTTACAAGTGAATATTCAGAATTATGTTAAACTGATTTCACTAAAAGACACTTCTGCTTTGCAAAAAATGAAAACTAAATTGATTTAATATAATTAAGCAATAAAGAGAAGTCTCATCCTTGGCACTTAACAGTTATTAGCTGCTGAGAAATGTCCTGCCCTCAGGCCTTAATTACCATGTGAAAAATATGAAGCAATTGTTACGTTGTACAGTGAAAAACCAAAAAATATCAACTTCCATTTTCTAGGAATGTGCTGTTCTTTACCTATTGATTTTCTACCAATTAGCACTGATAGTATTATGTTATCATTATATCTTTCCTTTACAAACCACTAACACTATTTTGGAAAGCATATTTATTTATATGAAATGATTCCTAAAGGCTTTTGAATTAAAAATTAGGCAATACAAGTGGAACCATATTTCGTAGTCTTACAATATTTTTCTTAATCATAAATAGTGTGTGCATGCTCAGCTGTGTCTGACTCTTTATGACCCTATGGGCTGCAGCCTTCCAGGCTCCTCTGTCCATCGAATTTTCCAGGCAAGAATGGGTTGCCATTTCCTCCTCCAAATTAAACATAGTACCACTCTTGGAAAATATAGAAAGATCATAAAGAAAAAAAATTACTTGAAACCCATACTGTTAGTAATTTGTTATAAAACAGAGTTTTCTTCTTCTATGTATGTGTGCATTTATTCAACATTTGAGAAATCAAAGCATCTTTAACATCTTCTTTGATAATCTTTATCTTACTGTAATTAATTTTTTCTTATATTCTGAAAGTTATTTTCAAACTTCCTGTTAATGAGTTCTGTTTCTCATAGTGGAAGGACAGCAAGTTAAACACTTTCTTATCAGAGAACATTTAGGATTTATAGTTTTTCCAGTGGAAATAGTTAAAAGCTCTATGTTTCAGACATTCTATTAATAGTCATTTGTGTTTGAGGTTCATATATTCCACTCAGAAACTCTTTTCCACTTTTTCTTGGTTGTCTGTTATAGAGATTGAAGAATCAAACAAACTTACATGGTCTCCATGTTCTTTCTGAAGGAGGAGGTGAGTTATCTGCTCAAAGGAAGGAGTCACCTGCAGAGTTGTGTATGAAGTGAGACTTGAAGAAAATTACAAAGTGTTTAACATTACTACCAGGAAGATGAAACGTCATGCCAGAGTTGAATGTGGGCTTTTCCCAGCTGTCTACAAGGTTATGAGCCACTGCCACACTGGTCTGTAAAATCCAGGGAAACTGTTCTGCCTTAGAAGTGTGGCGTGTGTGCATTCTGGGAAATGAGGAATTTGAATATGCAGATTTCCAGATGGGTTTAAGTACTCAATCAGCTATTTTAAGAAAATAGCTGCAATTGCTATCCACTAGAGGGGATTCATGTCTACATCGTTCTTTGTTGTATAAAAACCAATTAAAAAAAATCCTGTAAGATGATCCCACATGGATGTGGTGTGTATTGCAGACATCTGTGACCGATTAGCATCCCCAGGCTTCATGGGCACGAAGCTGGGCCAGTTCACTGGGACATGATTATTTATCCTTCCCTCCCTAATCCCTGCTGGTCCTCTTCTAGGGCCAGAGCATAAGGAATGAGACAGGAGTAGTTGGCACACCGGATGCATTCATGTAGAACTTCCTCTGTTTTCTATGACCTTCCAATAAACGTTGCTCTGCTTTAATATCCACTCATCTAGGGAGTTTGGCAGGCCCACATTCAGTCATGATACTACTGCTCAACATGTGGCCACCAGTATGCTCTGTGTCCCAGCTAGATTGTTTTACGTGCCAAGGGGATCATGACCCTTCACCTTGAGCCCCACCCACAAGCGATGGCTGCAAGTGACCTTGGTATTGATGAGTGAGCCTCTTGGGTCTGGGCAGGTACTCGCTTAGCGGGACCAGCAGGACAAGGACATCACACATGGAAGCGTTCCCTTCACACATCAAGACTGAGGTGGATTTTAACCCCACACCCCTGTAGTTCAGAACGTATCTGTATGTGGTTTTCCTGAGAGTCAGACCTGCTTCCCAGGCCAGAAGGGGAATGGATCCTCTGCTGTCTTCCTGAGAGGACAAAGAATCCTAGCCCTTGACACAGGGGAGGACTGGTCTCACATGCAGATGCCAGTCCACCTCAAGCTCACTCTGATTCCATATCTTGCTTTTTCCCTGCCTCTCAACAGCTTGAGAGCCAAGAAAAACAGCACACATTTTATGAATATGTGCATGCAGCCATGAATTTGCATTTTTTAAATATAAATGATTAAAATGTTTAGATGTAGAAGAAGGGAAACCTATTAAATGTTTGGCATGTACTCTGTGCCAGAAACTAGGCTGCATCATTATTTATTGTATCATCAACTGCTCACAGCTCTTCAAGGCAACATTTGAACTGTGTGCAGTCGCCATTGCTGTCAGTCAAGTAATAGTCAAATATCTTCAGTTTCACATGGTTCAAATTAATATTTTTATCCTCATTTTAGAGAATAGAGACCAAGAAGCAAAATAATAATAGTAAAGCAAGTTCTGAACACCATCTGTTAAGCTTCCAAGTCTGTGAACTTTTTTAAACACTGTGTACTTATGAACATTTAGAGAGCAAATATTGTGTGTAAAGAAATTGTTTTATATTATTACATTTATTCCTCACCTTAATCCTGAAAAATAAGCACTGATATTTCAGTGTGAATGTGAAAGGAGACTATTTATTTATTTTAAAGGTTTTTCTTTATGTGGACTATTTTTCTTTAAAGTCTTTATTGAATTTATTACAATATTGCTTCTGCTTTATGTTTTGCTTTTTTGTCCACAAGGCATGCATGTAGGATCTTTAATCTCTTACCAGGAATCGAACTCCCACCCCCTGCCTTGGAAAGCAAAGAGTTAATTAGGGAAGTCCTTCCAAGACTTTAGGTAACTCTTCGACTTGAAGAAAATGGATGCTCTGCTTCCTGATTTCACTATTGTGCCTATATTTGATTTTTGAAAATCCGGTGTTCACTGTTGGCATTCGGTTCTTTTTCTTCATGACATTTTCAAAATTTACATGATAATTTAATAGACGTGGAATATTTGTTGCTCACTCCAGTATGACCACTGGTGAACCAGGTGCCTGGAACATAATCAGTGCAAAATAAATATTTATTCAGTGAATGGTGAGTGACTGAGTGAATAGTCACTGAGTTTAACAGCCAAAGCCTGCTTTATTTCTACAGCTAGGCCTTCATATGGAACCCTAAACCGTGTTCATGATAGAAATTTTTCTTGAAACTTTTTTTTCAGGAGCCAGAAGTTCAGATCTTTATTTATTTATTTAAAAAATGTTAAATTGGAGTATAGTTGATTTACAATGTTGGGTTAGTTTCAGATGTACAGCAAAGTAAATCAGTTATACATACACATACATCCACTCTTTTTAAAATTCATTTGGATAAAGGTTCTGTGTGCCTTTTAATTCTAAACAACTGTCTTCTAGGAAAGGAATAAACACAGGGAAAATTTCCTCAAGAGAAAGAATAGAGATGTTTTTAATGATGGAATTTTTACAACGTGAGAAGCTGTTTTCTCACTGCCCTTTGAACTTACTGGCTGTAAAATAGTTACTCAACTCTGGAGATCCATTCTAGATAAATTGAATGACATTTTAAATCCTCCTTTTAAAAGTATTCTTTTTGTATTACACTCAGCTTTAAAAGAAATTATATTCTTTGATTTTAGCTTTTAGACATAAATATACACAAATGTGAGGAATCTTCACAATTAAATCTTTAAAATCCTTTTTATTTTCTCTGCTTGATTTTTCTAAGACAGAGAATATTGTGATAATATTTAGTATTGCTGCTGAATTTCTACCAGCATATTCTTGAGTTTCCCCCAAAATAAAATCTGCTCTAAGCATTTCTAAATAAAACTGAACAGAATATAAATCCAGATTGGAGCTTTAAAAAAATTGACCTTTCTTCAATTAAATGATTCTGTTTAATCATTTAATCTTTTATCCAAAGCCTTACATTGATTTTCAATAATATTGCTACTTCTGCTTTTTAAACAATCCACTTCCCATGAATTGAAATACTTTTCCACTTGGGCCCCTGCCCCTTTTTTTACATAGCTAGACTTTTTGACCCAATCAGATTTTCTTGTAGTGTTTCATTTAAAATAATTTTAATAACAGGTAAAGTCAATCTTCCTTTTAGACATTGTTTTCCCATTTTTAGCCTGATACATTGTTAATTTTGCTGTCAAAATTTGGCTTTTTATATGCATTATATATAAAAGGGATTTCCTGATAGCTCAGTTGGTAAAGAATCTACTCGCAATGCAGGAGACCTGGTTCGATTCCTGGGTTGGGAAGATCCCCTAGAGAAGAGAAATGCTACTCACTCTAGTATTCTGGCCTGGAGAATTCCATGGACTGTGTAGTCCATGGGGTCGCAAAGAGTCAGACAGGACTAGCGACTTCCACTCATGTATTTTATATATATGTATACACACACACACACACACACACACACACACACACACACACACACATTTTACCCTGGTAATTTGGAAGCTAGGAATATTTCTTTAAAATTCTATAATGCTTCACCCTAGTCAGTATTCTTTGGTACAAGTGACATAAATGTTACTCGAATCAGCTTTAAAAATCTGACTACTGGCTTAGTCACCAAACCGGACAATAAAGGATTCCTTGCCTGTTTCTCCTCTCTGTTCCTCTCAGCACATTGGCTCCATCCTCACTGGCTTCCTTCCTCCACAGGACCAGACATGCGGCCCGCTCCCAACCTCCAGTCCAGCTCCTGCTTCCCCATTGGAGGCGGGCTGTGGGCCAAAAATTCTCTCCTTCAGTTAAGAGCACTCCCATGATGAATTTTATTTGGCTCAATTAGGTCATATATCTATTTCCTGGAAAAAAAAAAATGGGCTGAGGTGGGGAATGCTCAGAAATTTTGGTCCTAATCTTTCATAACTAATTTATTGTTTTCATAGGGCTTTCCAGGCAGCACAGTGGTAAAGAATCTGCCTGCTAATGCAAGAGACGCAAGAGACGTGGGTTTGATCACTGGGTCGGGAAGATCCCTGGAGGAGGGCATGGCTACCCACTCCAGTATTCTTATCTGGGAAACCCTATGGACAGAGGAGACTGATGGGCTATAGTCCATAGGGTCGCACAGAGTCGGACATGACTAAACACACACATTGTTTTCATATTTTATATAATCCCATAAAGTTAGTTGTCATATGCACCATGCTTTATAACTGGCTTAATTCTTTTTAAAGGCTTTTATTATGCTCAAAGCTCCTTTGTCAGAAACATTTACATTCATGTCTTCATTGGTTTCTTTACTAGCTGACGGGAGTACACAGACAATAGACTTGTAGGGAAACACGGAGTCCTCTCTAGGATTATAGAGATTTGTGGTCAAACCATTTTCTTCAGAACTCTGTAGCTATGGCTAACTTGTCTGTGTCATTTAACTCATGGAGTAGAAAGCCAAAACCAGCCTAAGGTGTCCCTGGTATTTTCCCCAACAGGCAAATTTTTGATTTTGTGCTGCTCTTCAGGAATATGCTCAAAAAGAGGGCTCTGAAAGGTTCTAGCAACAGAGGGGCACTGTGTGTGCTTTTGCTTCAGTTGTGTCCAACCCTTTGTGACCCCATGGATGGTAGCCCTTCAGGCTCCTCTGTCCATGGGATTCTCCAGGCAAAAATAGTGGAGTGGGTTGTCACCCCTCTTCCAGGGGATCTTCCTGACCCAGGGATTGAATCCACGTCTCTAATGTCTCCCGTATTGGCAGGCGGGTTCTTTTCCACTAGTGCCACCTGGGAAGCCCCAGTACCAGGACCCTCTCCACTCATTGTTCAGAAAGGTGGTGGTCTCCATGGATGGCAGCCTTTGCTCCCTGAGCCCTCCACATCTCCAGTGTTTACTCAGCCTCACTGGATAATATGAGGTCACATAGGATACAGCACACACACACACACACACACACACACACACACACACACACTTAAATGCCATCTCCCCAGGTCTTCTCTCAGCTTGGATTGACCTATCTTGTATTAGAGAAAAAGCCTTTTACATTTTTGCCATACACTGGTGGAGCTCACTGTGTTCTTTGTCAGCTGGCTTGGATCATGAGACACGGAAATTTAGAAGGTAGATCTCACTATAGAGCTGACTCTGAAGTTTTGACCTGAGGAATTGTAAGACTAGATATTCTAACATGGGAAATTAACATTGGGGAGATAGTTTGAAGGGAGAGATCAAAAATGCAGTTTCTTTGTTTTTAACTCTCTAGAGGAGGGGAAGATGGTAAGGAAGAAGGAATGGAAAAATAAGGAGACAGTAAAAGTACCTGGCATCAGCTGAACTCCTTTAGGCTGACTAGATGACAAACTTTTTCATATAATTCATTAAATCCTTATGAAATACATGTGAGCAAGATATGATCTCAAATTGGCAATGAGCTCAATATGGAGATGCTTTCTAAGATATGATGATTTAACTAATTCTTTCTCTTATGTTATCATGTTCATTGCATCCTAAAAGGAAACTGCACCCCTCCTCGACACGTTAGTTTAAATTTCCTACAAAACATCAGAAAAGAATGATTCTCTACAATTCCTTTAATTGATGAATCTTTTTACAAGGTTCTTTCAAAATGATCACATTTGCATTATTGATTTAAATTGTGTGCACTTTTTTTTTTTTTTAAAGAATAAGAAATGGGGATGGCTCCAGTAAGAGTCTGTCCAATAAACACAAGAAGCAATCAATGGAAAGGTCAAGGGTGTCTGTGTTTGCCTGCAAGGTCGATGATGCAGTCAGACCACTGGAGCAGCATTCAGAGTGGAGAAGTCAAGTATTTATTAACACCGAAGCAACGATGGAGCTGATTGCACGTCGGCCTGTTGGGCTCTGGAAACCTCACTCCAATAAAATACAATCAATGCCATCCATCTGCAGTCTTCTATTTAATAAGTTTTTCTCATGAGGTGGTCAATTTGTCTTATTCCTTTCCCTCAGCAACTGCCAGAGCAAGGCCATTAGAAACTCATCTCAGCTATTTATAATAAGTAACTAGAAGCTGTCATCTTCTTTTAAAATAATTTTAAAATATAAAATTAATGTATGCTCAATGTAATATATCTTGAATACTCAACATATATAGAGAATTTTTGTTTTGTTCACTCATATTTCCATTACTATAACTTCTGTTATTTTGTTATTGTTCTTTCTAGTCTTTTTTTATTTTTTTCAATTTTATAATTGAATTCAAATTGTATATACCATATCTTTCGCCTAATACTACAACATAAACATTCCCTCTATTTATTACAAATGTTTATGATATCATTTTAAATGACTGCATATGATTCCACTCCATAGACTTGCTATTGTCTTTGATTATATACTTTTAGAAGACATTTTTATTATTCTTTCCTCCTGCCCATTTTGAAAAAGTTGAATTGCTATAATTGTTCCTGACATTTACATTTAAACTTATAAAATTATTTTGCTTAAGAAGACACAGTGGTTCTGTATACTGTCTGTAAGCTGAGAAACCTAATATGTGTTTTTTTAAACCCAGACCTCTTCCCTGAGCTTCAGGGGACGCTCACTTGCCATTTCCTTTTGGGATCCCCTAGATGGAGGAGCCTGGTGGGCTGCAGTCCTTGGGATCGCGAAGAGGCGGACATGACTGAGCGACTTCACTTTGACTTTTCGCTTTCATGCATTAGAGAAGGAAATGGCAACCCACCCCAATGTTCTTGCCTGGGGAATCCCAGGGATGTGGGAGCCTGGTGGGCTGCTGTCTATGGGGTCACACAGAGTCAGGCACGACTGAAGCGACTTAGCAGCAGCAGCAGCAGCAGGAATGTCCAGTGGGAATCTCAAACAATGTGTCTCAGTCAGAGCATCCTATGCTCCCTACTTGTACCTGTTCCTTTCTCAGCCTTTCCTATCAATAAATGGCACCACCAGCCATTCATCTAGCTGTTCTTCAGTCCATCGTTCTTGGCACCGTGCATTTTAATTAACTCCATTAGCTCAATGCACATTTACTCACAGACTATTTTAAGGAGAAGGACTATTAGAATATGTGCTAGTTATGTATTATGATTAGAAGCCAATTACAACTAATTCAATCCACCTATTTTGATGATTTGGTAGAGAACGCATGACTACACAGTGTCAGACTCTGAGTCTGTACAGAATAAAAGGTGGAAGCAAGGAAGGTGAGCATTGACCTTCTCCATGACTAATACCAAATCAAAATTGTTATTCTGAAGAACAGGCATTTCAAAGTTTAATGAAAAATTCATTAAATTCTCAGTTTTCCAGGTTGATCAAAGAAGCATAGCAACATGCAGAACAGTAGAAATTCATGTTTCTGAAACACTTCGCTGGTCTCTTACCTAACTCAGATTTCCTTCTTTTCTTGCTTGTAGAGTTCTGGTTCTGTTCTGGTGTTCACGCCTCTCCCATGTGTCTCAGAGAGGAGGGTGTATCTACTCCCATCTCAAAAGGAAAAATCCCAATTCTTTTGCTAGTTATTGTGATTTTCCTTGGCATCATTTAAATTTTTTTTTTCTTATTCTTCCCTTGTGACTTGTTGAGAAAAAAAAAATCATTGTTCTGGGTGGTTACATGATGTGAAATATTTTGTGCGAATGTTGCATTTCAATAAAATTTTAAAATTTATTATTGCATCCCATTGCTTAACCACAAAATTGGTCAAAAAAAAATTTATTTAAACTTACTTTAAAATGAACTGGCCCCCCAAAGTTACATGTTCATAACTCAATTCAAGAGTGCAGGGAAGTAAAATGTGTCCCAGATGAGAAACAGCTGGAATCTTTTTTCTCCCCAGAATCATCTCAAGAAGTCTTTCAATTCCTGTTTTTTTTTGTTTGTTTGTTTCTCTTGCATCCAGCCATTTATTGTCTTCTAAATTTAGAGCCCTCATTTATTTTCCTATTGTGCCAGAATGTTGTTTTAAATCTTGGCATGTCTATCTCTTCAGCAACAAAGGATTTTGTAGGTAGGATAAAGTTTTGTTGTTGTTGCTGTTCAGTTATTCAGTCGTGTCTGATACTTTGTGACTCCACGAACTGCAGCACACCAGGCTTCTCTGTCCTTCACCATCTCTTGGAGTTTACACAAACATATGTCCATTGCGTTGATGATGCCATCCGACTATCTCACCTGCTGTCACCCTCTTCTAACTGCAATCAAAATCTTATGCCATGAACATATTGTGAGGTTAGCCTCTGATTCATTATCGGGGAAAGAGAAAGTGTATACTACAATTGTGCTCTGTAGCAACATATTAAGTGCTGATTTGAGTATCAACTGCTAACTTAACGCTTCTTCATACAGACACAGGGTCACACTTCGCAGATAAATTTCACTGGATGTGTCAATCACCACCATCTAACTGTACCTAGAACTTCGGCCAAATTTTATTCCTTATACATCGGCGACAACTTTAAAATGTCAATCGTCATAGCCTGACTCATCAAAGCAGATCCTTGGCTTCACTAAGCAGCATGCCTTTCTTTCCCTTTAGTGATCTAATTAGATTAAAATAAACTTCCATGTCACAATCCATTTTTATTTCTGAGTCTGAGCTCCTTCTGGGGTTTCTGTAGTCTACGTCTCAACTCTCAAATGACAGTCCTCTTTCATCAGATTTAACGATGGTGTACATATATAGCAATTTTATTTGCACTAAAATCCCTTAATTTGAAAAATGATGTCATTATATACATATCTTTACCATGAGTTGTTTCTTGGTTGAATTTTAGCTTTATTGTTACACATGATTTTTTTATTTTTAATTGGAAGATAACTGCTTTACAATGTTATGTTGGTTTCTACCATACAACAACATGAATCAGCCATAAGCATAAGGGAGTACCCCTTCCCCTCATATATAACATATTGTTAATGTACACTTCCCCCTAAAACCCTGACATTTAGTACTGGAACATTGCATAATTTCAATGAGAATGACTGACCGACCAGAGTTATTGCTGTTCTTAGGGCTTCCCGGGCGGTGCAGTGGTAAAGGATCTACCTGCCAGTGCAGGAGACCGGGGTTCAATCCCTGGGTCAGGAAGATCCCCTGGAGGAGGGCATGACAACCCCAATCCAGTATTCTTGCCTGGGAAACCCCACGGACAGAGGAGCCTGGCAGGGTATAGCACATGGGTCACAAAGAGTCAGACACGACTGCTCATGCATGGATCACCATTTTCCTGTCTATCCAAGAGGACTTCCAATTTCCCTCACTCCAGTTTTTGAATGACCTCTCTCTGGCAGTAACAGCAAATACATTGAACTGGAACTCAAAAGGCCAGAGTTACTATGAAGTTCTGTTTCTGGATGCTTAAAGATGACTGGGCATGTAGCTTATAAAGGAGATACATGTGTGGTGTTAAGCCTCTCAAATGCTCAACTAGAACCTTTTACTGGATTTATGCACAATTTAGTGATTCACCCTCAGGAATAATTTTTAATATTTTTACATCTACTTGAAGCATTTTTCTTTAATTTATTCATTCCTTTAATAGCTGATTCTATAAAACAAAACCCATCATTGATAAGTTGAAATTTGCTTATCAGTCTCAGTGTACTGGAATTTGTGGAGAAACACATATTTTATGGCCAGTGGCTTAAAGGAAAAATAGCTAAAAAAATTTAAGTGGTAATCCGTATAAGCCTGCCAATGCAGCTTGAGACACGGGTTCAATCCCTGGATTGGGAAGACATCCTGGAGCAAGAAATGGCTACCCTCTTCAGTATTCTTATCTGGAGAATTCCATGGACAGAGGAGCCTGGCAGGCTACAGTCCATGGGATCACAAAGAGTCGGACACGACTGAGCAGACACGCATGTACGTAATCAACATAAGATATCAGAGAGTCAACCTCCACATAATTCTGTAGGTTGTACATATTATCCAGAATACAGGATATATTTTAGACATTGAATTCTGCCCTACAGCTTTTTTTTTTTTTACCAAAGAAATGCATATTAGGGTTGATATAAATGAACACTAGTGCTTAGGTTGGTTTGCACACACTTGCTCATAATCTTTCCTTCTTATTCTCATTAGGACTTGAGTGTTCATCTCCCTCAGAAACCTATTTTCAGGGAGGAATCTCTCAGCATTCCTCAGCTGGTGGTGTGCTCACCAGTGACCTCATACACTTGCCCACAACCAGACTGGTCCCTTAAGTTCTTAAGTTCACTTCTCCTTGTTCCTCCTGATGACCACAAATTGACACTCACCCAGTGGCTCTTATATACACATGCAAGGCAGAATTCATGAGCCTATCTTCTTTTCCTTGCTTTTAAAAAAAAAAATCTTAGCAAAGTTTCCAGTGCAAATCGTGGATCAGAAAATCACCTTCTTGATTTTTAAGATCAGAAAGCAAAATTCAGATTCAATGAATTAATTCCATAAATAAATGGCNTTCATGAGCCTATCTTCTTTTCCTTGCTTAAAAAAAAAAAATCTTAGCAAAGTTTCCAGTGCAAATCGTGGATCAGAAAATCACCTTCTTGATTTTTAAGATCAGAAAGCAAAATTCAGATTCAATGAATTAATTCCATAAATAAATGGCAAAATAAATAACTTGGTGTGGTTACTTGCAGCCATGGAAGGTTTGAGTCTTGGAGCTGCCTTTGATGCATTTACATGTACCAGGAATTCCAGCCAAACATCTGGCCAAGCATGAGCCCAAACCTTTATCAGAAGGCTCCACTCTTCTCTCATTTCTCTTTATTGCGGCAAACCGCACAGAGGTCTGAACTGGTGCCATGGTGCTACATGGATACTTTTTCAAAATGCTGATATTGCCAAAGATTGGTCTGTGACTCTGAGCAAATGATTTACTTAATCTTGGCAGGTTAAAGTTTGCGTTTCTGAAATGGGCAATAATGACAGGATTATTGTGAGGATTAGGGGCTTCCCTTATAGCTCAGCCAATAAATCATCTGCCTGCCGTACAGAAGACCTGGGTTTGATTCCTGGGTCAGGAAGATCCCCTGGAGAAGGAAATGGCAACCCACTCCAGTATTC
>SJYV01028359.1:0-11423 GCA_006410875.1 Neotragus pygmaeus | reverse complement strand
TGTGGGCGTGTGGGGATGGACCATTCCCTGCGGTGGGGGCCATCCTGCGTGTTGTCAGATGTTTCTCAGCATCTCTGGCCTCCACCCGCCAGCTGCTGGGAGCATCACAAATGTGTCACGACACGGTCACGGGTCACCCAGGAAGAAGGCAGAAGCGCTTCCAGCTTTATTGGTTCTAATTTCGGGCCCCCGATGTGAAACTTGGTGAGGTGACCCTTTTCAGACTGACACTGAGAATTCCTTAATGGAATCTTGCCTGAGGCTCATTCTGCAGTCACTGAAAGAAGGAACCAGCTGGGGCATCAGACAGTCCAGAACTGGGGTGGGGCCCAGGGATTTCCCTTCCTCAGGTTCCCAGGTAAATCTCAAGCTGCTGCTCTGGGAATGAGCCCTGGAGAACCCCACTTGGAGGAAGGCGTCCTCACTCCCCACACTATGGGCATCTGGGATCAGATTACCCTGTGTGTGTGCTGAGGGGATCCTTTGCTGCAATGCTTGCGCCTGGACAAGCCTCTCCTATGCAATGCAGCGTGGTGGGCAGCATCCCCAGCTTCTAGCAGCCATGAAATTAAAAGACGCTTACTCCTTTGATGGAAGGTTGTGATAAACCTCAACAGCGTGTTACAAAGCAGAGACATCACTTTGCTGATGAACATCTGTATAGTCAAAGCTATGGTTTTTCTAGTAGCCACGTATGGATGTGAGAGTTGGACCATCAAGAAGGCTGGGCACTGAAGAATTGATGCTTTCCAACTGTGGTGCTGGAGAAGACTCTTGAGAGTCCTTTGGACAGCAAGGAGATCAAACCAGTCCATCCTAAAAGAAATCAACCCTGAATATTCATTGGAAGGCCTAATGCTGAAGCTGAAGCTCACTTTGGCCACCTGATACCAAGAGCCAACTCATTGGAAAACACCCTGATGCTGGGAGAGATTGGCAGAAGGAGAAGGGGGCGGCCAAGGATGAGATGGTTAGATAGCATCACTGACTCAATGGACAAGAATTTGAGCAAAGTCCGGGGATAGTGTAGGACAGAAGAGCCTGGAGTGCTGCAGTCCATGGGGTAGCAAAGAGTCGGACATGACATAGCAGCTGAATAGCAGCAGCGGGCTCCTACCCACTAGATGCCAGTCCTGATCCCCAACAAACTGTAAATACCAAAATCCCCCCAGACAGGGCCAGAGACAAAACCACCTCTAGCTGAGAACCACGGTTCGGGGAAGGCTGTCTGGAGTCCCAGATATCCAGGTGAGGGGGGCCCTTCCACAGCTCAGGAAATCCTGCCCCCCCACCCCCTCACACACTGCTCCAGGGAAGCCACCCTCATTCAGGGAGGAGTGATGTACCGGTGTGTCATCCTCACATCTGAGGAGGGGAGCGAGTGACTTGCTGTGAATAACATCCTGAGGTTTCTGAGTGATTCACTTCTGAAAACAAATTTGAGCGGGTACTCGCAGGGCGACATGGCTCTCACCCTCTTGCCTCCCAGTAGGGTTTTCTGAGTGACCGGAACTGGCGCTTCTCCGCCCCCCGCCCCAGCCCAGCTCATTTTGGGCACAGCCCACACTGGGGTGGCGGCTCTTGCTAATACATCCCAAGTTCTGTTTCAGTTACAATTTATTGCCGTGTTTTGTGGCTTCATCGCGTTTGGGTTTGCCCAGGGGGCCATGCACACACAGGGCTGCCTCCTCTGAGTCGGCTTAGGAGAGGGGCACTGGGTGCCGTCGGCCCGCGCCCTCCTGAGCCAGGCTCGGCCTGGGGCCTTCTGCCGCAGAGCTCACCCCTGGGCACGCCTCTCCTCGAGCAACAAAGTAATAACACAGAGAAACTGCACGAAGCTAAAAGTAACTGCGTGCATGTGCAGGCTGTCAAGGTCGATCCAGAGGGCAAAAGAGGCCCAAAACCCCCAACTGCCACTTGTGAGGGGATCGGGAGCCAAAGCAAGTTACTGTGCATGCGTGCCCTCTGCCTTCAGCACCAGTGAGAGGTGGGCAACCGCCTAAACCCCCCTGCAGCCCGACCTCTGGACACTTCCCTGCCCTCACCCCGTGTAAGGAACCAGCTCACCCCGACCTCAGAGAGTGAGTGAGGGAACCTGTTACCTGTTCTTCTTCCCTCCTGCTGCCGCAGGGGCCCCAGATGGCCTTGCCTGAATTTCTTGTCTGGCCTCTGATCTATTTCTATTGGTTGTGGAGGGGCAAGAAAACGCTTGCGGGTGAGACTGTGCTCCCCTGTCCTTCACGCATGTGCTGCCCTCGCTCACCACTGCGTTCCAGCCACGGTCCCCCCTTTCTCTCCCTCTGACACGCTTCTTCCTCCCACACCGCCTGGCCTCCCTTCCCTGACCCCCTGAGCGGGGCTGGCTGCTCCCCGGCTCATCTCTACCATCACCTCCTCAGGTGACACAGCGCACCCCTTGTCCTATGCTGCCAAGTCAAGCCCTGTCCTCCTGCCCGGTTCTGTCCACGGCACAGGTCCTGATGTGCATATACCTCAAGTAGGAGATGGGTTCTCCAGGAAGCAGATGCTGCGATGAGGGTAACCCCGAGAGAAGGAAGCGGAGGAAGCAGGCTGGCTTGGGCAGGAGGGATCACTGGTGTGTGAGGGTCTAAGAAGTCTCTGCAGTCCGTGCCAGGCTCCTGAGCAGAGGCTGCCTGTTGGAGGAACCCTGGGGGTGGCTGCAGGTTGGTCCTTGCCCATCGCCCTGCTCAGCCGTTGACCAGGGCTGCCTCAGGAAGAGCGTGACCTCAGCTTGAAATCTGAAGAGGCCCTTTGAGACTCTAGTGGCTGAGGCTGCCCTCTCGGCCAGGCGGAGAGTCCTTCCTCAAAGGGGGACCTGGGCGGCTCATCTCTGGGTTTGCCCTGCGGGGCGGGCCCCCACGCGCTTTCCCCAGGAGCAAGGGGCGCATAGATCTTCCTGCTGCCAGGTCCCGTTTCCTAACAGAGCATCACGGGTGCCCCGACAGTATCGTGGGAATACAAGTGTGTGTTTCGGGGAAGGAGGACGTCAAAGTATAAGGCATTCAGTCGCATCTCACCCTTTGGGGCCCCATGGACTGTAACCCGCCAGACTCCTCTGTCCATGGGATTCTCCAGCAAGAACACTGGCTGAGCTGCCATTCCCTTTTCCAGGGGATCTTCTCAACCCAGGGATTGAACCCGGGTGCCCCACAGTGCAGGCAGCTTCTTTACTGTCCGAACCACCAGGGAATCTAAAATCTCCTGGGGGAAGGAGAGGTGGAGAACTATTGTCCAAAATATCTCAAACAATTTTTCACCCTGTGGTACTTCCAAGGTTTTTTCTTTTTTTAAATTTATTTTATCACTTCAGTCTTGTCCGACTCTTTCTGACTCCATGAACTGTAGCCCAGCAGGCTCATCAGTCCATGGGATTCTCCAGGCAAGAATACTGGAGTAGGCTGCCATGCCCTCCTCCATGGAATCTTCCTGACCCAGGGATTGAACCCCCGTCTTCTGTGTCCCTGCCTTGCAGGCAGATTTTTTACCGGCTGGTCACTGGGGAAGCCCATTCATTTTTAAGTTTTTGTTTTTTTTTTAAGGGCACCCCTGTGGCATGTAGGGTCTTAGTTCCCTGCGCAGGGATTGAACCCACACTGTGCGCTGGATACGTGGAGACTTAACCACGCCAGAGAAGTCTCGCTTCCAAGATTTTAAAAGCTGAAAACATCCCCATGGTGGGGTGTCCCCTCACTGCCTCTTGTGGGTTGGCTGGGTGACAACTCTGGAGGCTGCTGTGTCAGTTGGAGGGGTGGGGCAGGCAGGTTGATGAGGGGAAAACAGCAGCCCAGAGGATCTTGGAGGAAAAGGAAAACAGAGCTACCAGGTGGGCCAAAGGCACATTCCAGGGGGCTGTGGGTGCCTGTCAGACCGGAATGGTTATGGGTCTGGCAGAGCCCAGCACCTTGGGTGGCCAAACAAACCTCAGGTACGGTGTTCCCAGAGCCCGGGTGGGGGGCGGGGAGTGTCCTTTCCTGATTAAGCCTCCCTCCTGCCGTGGCGTTTTCCTTCGCCAGGGATTCGGGCTGGGACGGGCTTGTCCTGTGAGCTGCTGTCCGTCTACGGGGGTGTCCGGAAGCCCAGGATTCCCAGGGAGCCAACCCCACAGGGCAGCCTCCTGTCTAGAGGCAGCACGCATGCATGCGAGGGAATCTTCCTGGGTGGCAGAGATGCCCACGGGGTGGGTGCCTGGAGGTTTTTGGAACGAGGAGGCCATGGTGGGAGCTCTGTGTGTGCTGAGAGGAGAGAGAGGGCAGGTGTGACTCTCCTTTTACAAGCTCAGGAATCCCAGAACTCCAGCTCGGTTCTCTTATAACTCCACCAGGGCATCCCAAGGTCCCCCAGCCCTTACCCTTTGGAGTCACGTCAGATTTCAGAGGCTGGGGCAGGGGGCCTGGGGGCTGGGAGGTGAGGTGTTTCTGTATCATCTGTCTGCACCAGATTCCCCGGAGACCTCCAATGACGTATACCGGGAGGTTCCTGGCCATCCATCCATCCTGGTCACTGTGTCTCTGCTTCCCACCCAGAGACCCTCCCGGGCCACACGCTTCCAGCTCCTGCTCCGAGACTCCCGGCGGCCCTCCTTACTTGGTTCCCAGGATCCTGCCTCTCTGCTTGGCGTCTGCTCCCTCAGCTCTCCCAGCACAGGGAAGGCTCTCTCCCAGTGGGGAGCACATACCTGTTGTATTTGCCGTACCTTTCCAAAGCCTTCTCTGAAACTCAAGAACAAGAACTGATTGCTTGCTGAATTTTCGCCGTATTGCCCGTTCTCTAATGCAGTAGATTCAACGAAAGTGAAAGTGTCAGTCGCTCAGTCCTGTCCGACTCTTTGCAACCCTCTGGACTGTAGCCAGGCCTTCCTCTGAGGGATCCTCCTGACCCAGGGATCGAACCCAGGTCTCCTGCATTGCAAGAAGATTCTTTACCATCTGAGCCACCAGGGAAGCCCAGGATCAATTACTGTTTGCTCCCCCTTTTTTTCCCCTATGAAGTCCGTGGATGAGAGGGCCGTTCTCATCACTGCGGTCCTGAATATGTAATGCTGAGAATATACAGGACATTCAAACAACACCTGAAAACAGAAGTCAAGTCAACACAGGGGAAGAATTGCTCAGACCATTTCACCCATTCTTTCTCAGCTCTAATACCTGGGAAGATGGGTAACTGAGCACCTCATCTTGGCTCAGACCTGACACAGTGTGACTCAATCTCCAGCAATGCCCTGCATTGCTGGGGACTTATTTCATACCTGAGAGCCTCTCACCGGTAGGACGTGTTTCCTTTTTCAGTATCAGTTTCTTCAGCTGATTGGCTCCTCTCCATGTCTCATTGTTGTGGATGTCTATCCAATAGAAGTGTAACACTTTAGAAGGAAATGCGTGATAAAATGCTTGCCTTTGAGTGAACTCACCATATACTGAAACTGAAAGTCTGTAGGAAAGAGAGTGGGGAGGGATTTTGTTCTTAAGCCATTGTGATCACAGTTACAGCTTCTTCGGAACTTAAAGCTGTGTTGTGCGTCCTTCTGAAGTTAGATGATGTCTCAGCTTTTGTGGACTCTTGGTTCGGAGTGTTAGTCTGTTAGTCACGCAGTTGGTTCCGACTCTTTGCAGCCCTGTGAACTTAGCCCACCAGGCTCTTCTCTCCATGAAATTCTCCAGGCAAGAATACTGAAGTGGATAGCCATTTCCTCCTCCAAGGGATCTTCCCGACCCAGGGAACAAACCTAGGTCTCCTGCATTGCAGGCAGATTCTTTACTGTCTGAGCCACCAGGGAAGCCCAAGGTCACTGCCAAGAGCCTTGTGTGTTCTGGAGACAAAGGAGATGCTGGAATTTCAAAGGAATGTCTGTCTTTGTGAGAGTAGAGAGCTCAGAACCTTAAGCCCGGAGGGCAGGGCCAAACCACAGTGGGGTCACTTGCACACGAACCCATCCTCCTGTTTCCAGGGAACCGGGGGCAGATTAACATGCATTGCACATTGCATTCCTTGCGCAGGCGTCTCTGGTTGAGAAATGAGGATTCTTAGCAGCCTTCCTTGGAATCGAACTGTCTTTATTTTGACTCGGAGGGTTGAGGGCTGACCAGGGCGTAGAGGTGAAAGGGGGCATTGAGCGGGGTGAAGATCTCCATCGCCTGTTTCTGCCTTTACCGCGTGACCTGCCTCTTGTTTGGAAGTGATGAATCAGTAATTCCATCTGTGGATTCAGCAGTCTGGCTTTCACCTCCTGTCGCCCGGCCGCTCCGGTGGGGAGCACAGGGCTCAGGGTTGGTCTACTTTGTCAAAGCTGTTTCACCTTCTCTCCCAAGTAGAAGAGGCAGTTGTTGTTTAATCAGTAAGTCCCACTCTGTTGTGACCCCGTGGACTGTAGCCAACCATGTTCCTCTGTCCATGGGATTTGCTAGAAAGGGTTTTCATTTCCTTCTCCAGAAAATTTTCTTGACCAGGGATTCAACTCGCATCTCCAGCACTGGCAGGCAGATTCTTTACCACTGAGCCCCCTGGGACACCCCAGGCCACAGTGTCTTGGAGATCCACACAGACGCATGGCCTACCCTCGTTCATCCGTGTGGGCTGTTTCCTCACTGCCAGTGAGCTGAGAGTTGTCCCTAATAGTTACGAACCATAAGAAGGGTATCAAGCCTCAGACGGAAGTCTAGGCTCACAGTCGTGGAAGTAGTTGTGGAAGTCAGAGCTGGAAGGCACCTCGGAAACAATTAGGTCCCCATTTTCATCTGACAGATCAAGAAACTGGGGGGCCCAGACTGGGGTGTGGGGGTGCCCAATGGCACAGAACCAGTTGGTGATAGAGCAGAAAGTAAAGGAAAGACTAACTGATAATTACCCAAACAGACGTGTGATGCCCAAGCTAAAAATCTAATTGAGATTTTATGAGTCTTCCCTCATTAGAACAGACAACCATGCCTGTGGGTTCTCCGGTCCGCCCCCTCCCGCCCCTCCCCAGCTGTGCCCCAGGACTAACTGTACCAGCACCTACCAACCTGTATGTGCAGTCGTTGTTCAGTCGCTCACTCGTGTCCAACTCTGTGACCCATGGACTGCAGCACACCAGGCTTCCCCGTCCTTCACCATCTCCTGGAGCTTGCTCAAACTCATGTGCATTGAGTTAGTGACGCCATCCAACCATCTCATCCTCTGTCACCCCCTTCTCCTCCTGCCCTCAATCTTTCCCAGCATCAGGGTCTTTTCCAATGAGTCGACTCTTCGCATCGGGTGGCCAAAGTGTTGGAGCTTCAGCTTCAGCACCAGTCCTTCCAGTGAATATCCAGGACTGATTTCCTTTAGGATGGACTGGATTGGTCTCTGCAGCCCGAGGGGCTCTCACGTCTTCTCCAGCACCACAGTTCAGGGTCTAAACTGCATTAACAGTCTCTCTGCCCCTCTGGCTCCCAGGTGGCTCTGGACGAGGGTGAGTTGTGGTGCAAGACGGGCGAGAGGGAGGGGGGAGGAGCTGGGGTGGTCTCAGCCCCTCCCCACTCTGTCCCCCGTCTCCACTGACAGCTGCTGGGCCCCTCTGGATGGTGCCCCCCTCAGCACTTCCTGCACCTGCCCACACCTTGTAAATTGATCCCTTTACTAATTGGCCTTCAGTTACCTNGAGCTGGGGTGGTCTCAGCCCCTCCCCACTCTGTCCCCGTCTCCACTGACAGCTGCTGGGCCCCTCTGGATGGTGCCCCCCTCAGCACTTCCTGCACCTGCCCACACCTTGTAAATTGATCCCTTTACTAATTGGCCTTCAGTTACCTGATCTGAATGTGTCGGTACATTTCCTGCCAAGACCCTGTGTGACACAATAACTGAGGCTAAAGGGAAGAATTTAAATATTGCAACAGCATTCACTGAACTCTGCTTTCATATTCCCTAGGTGTAAACTAAACTTTGGAGAATCTGGGGAGCAGAGAAGATGGATAAATAAAAGGAGAAGGTCCAAACTTTAAAACCCGTGGGTGGCAAATCCCCTCTTATCTATTTATACACTTTACTTTCCACTTGATATATTTAATTATAGATTATCTCTATCTCTCTATCGATCGTCTATCTACTTCTTGAATTTGCTGATGTCTCTGCCATGTTTTCAAAGCACATCTTCCCCAGAAGGCCTTAAGTCAGCTGCGTTTGCTCAAGGACCTGCAGGGGGCAATCATTAATGGGGGTTGAAGAGCATTCTATTCAATGTGTTTGCATCTTATTGAGATGAAGAGAGTAAAAACCATCTGCCTGCAGGACCACCACCAACTGATGGTAAAATTAGAACTTGAACCCAGGTCTTCTGATTCTCAGGTCCGTGAATTTTTTACAACACTCATTTTAATTCAGTCCAACTCAAGAGGCGTTGATGGGCACCTCCTCACAGTAGCACCCTGCTAAGCGGGCTGATGATTTATAGGTGAATATGGTACCCTTTTCCCCTGCCGCCAACAAGCTGCCTCTTGAGGGTAGACCTTTGTGTTCTCATACAGGATGATGGCAGAGCCTGCAAAATGGCTTTAGAGCTTCTCATGGGCGACCTTGTGATGGTAACTTTTCCATGTCACCTTGACCAGGCTCTTGGATTTAATCAAACACCATCCTGGATGTTGCTGCAAATGTATTTTGTGGATGTGGTGAACGCTGATGGTCATTTGACCATAAGGAAAGCAGATCAGTCTTCACAGTGTGGGTGGGCCCGAATCCCACCAACTGAGGGCCTTCAGAGCAAAAACAGTTTTCTCAGAGAAGAAATTCAGTCTTAGGACCAAAGCCTCAACCCTTACTTGATTTCCAGGCTGCTTGTCTGACCTGTGGGTTTTAGACTTGTCAGTTTCTATCTAAACTGCATGAGCCATTTCCTTAAGACAGATCTCATTTTAATATCTGTGTATCTATATATGAATGTATGTATCGATCTATGTATCTATAGCATGCATGCATCTATCTATGTATCTATGAACGTATATATGTCTGTTTTATCTGTCTATCACCTATGTATCTATCTCTCCTGTTGCTTCTGTTTCTCTGGAGAAGCTGACTGATTCAGGGATCTACTCTCTTGCCCGTGTTTAGATTTTAGGGAACAGGAGACTGGAGGACTCAGAGGCTGTTGAGGTTGCAGCCTAGAAACCCGGGAGGCCAGTCTGGACTGCATTCTGCCGGCTGTTTCCAATGCACCTCCCGCTCTCGTTCCTGCACTCTGCCACATCCAGCCCCCAGGGCTCCGAGCTGGCTCATCCCTCGGTCTTCTCCGTGAGCGAAAGAGCTCTCCTCCGCTCCTCTCTGGTGTCACTGAATTCCATCCTCATGACCAGTCATTCTCGCCGTTTCGCAATCCCCGTCACCTGCAGGAAAGCCTGCCTCCACCTGACAACTCTGACTTCTTCCAGGTCATCCGTCCTGGGAGTCTGCCCAGCCGTTTCGATTGGGTCAGCTGCAGGCATTCCCCATGGGAGACAACTTCTCCGCGACGGTGCTTGTGGCAGATGAGATCTGCAGAGGTTGTAGGTGGAGTTACAAGAGAAGAAAGGAGTGGCCATCGGCCATCCTTATTCCCCCACTGACTCTTCAGAACAGATACAGCTGCTTCTCAGTGCAACCAAGTGAGACAGGGGAAAAAAGTATCTTGGAAGAGATTTGCTGCATTAAAAAAAAAAAGTCATGAAAGGAAAGCCTCTGAGGCCATGTAGCTTTGGGGTAAGGAAGAGGTGGAGACCTGGGCAGGGCCGGCCGCTGGAGCTTCCTGTTTTCTGGCAAGCGGGAAGCAGACTGCAAACATCCTTCTTCGTTTATGGCCTTTGTTCTTGCTCAGCCAGTGTGCTGTTCAACAGGGTGGCCTTTCAGACGCATGCTCCCCTCTGCATTATCTGCTTCAGATCAAAAGGGAAAATGCATGAGAATGTGCTCCGAAGGCCTGGTTACCGCACACACGCCAGTTACAATCATAATCATAAATGCTCAGGCTGGGACCTTGCAGGGAATCTAGGCTTGCGTCTCTTTGCTGAGATCTGCCTTCTCCCTGGAGGTCAGGCCGGCCAACACGTACTGCATGTTAATGTGCCAGGCACTGCCCTGGGCATGAGGGTGCAGGACTCATTCCCCGGGGAGACCCTGCATGAATCAAGTTAGAGAGGCGGTGTTTCCATTTCTCCCTGAGAACACGGTGACCAAAGCATTCATTCATTTAGCCCCTTCGACATTTGCTTTTTTATTTATTTATTTTTCTAAAGAAAATAAAATTCATTTATTTGGCTGTGTCTTAGTTGCATCATGTGGAATCTTTTCATGTGGCATGCGGACTCAGGAGTTGAGCTCAAGGCTCAGTTGCCCTGTGACATGTGGGATCTTAGACCAGGGATTGAACCTGCATACGCTGCATCATGAGGTGTATTCTTACCCACTGGACCACCAGAAGTCCCAGCATCCGCTTTTCAAATTCTGTTTGACAAGCTCTCTTTGCTCCCCTGTCCTCCAAGATCTAGAACATCCATAACCATACTCCCTATCTGCCAAGACAGTTCCAATTTAAACTTCCCAGCGTAGTTACTAATAAGAGCTCACATCCACTATTCTAGAGTGTTCCAGTCTGAACCATCAATCCTATGGTCTCATTCATCCATCATCCTTCTGGGCAGCCATGAAGACGTCAAGGACATTTTCTGGGAGCCAGCTCACAGCTTGACAAAGAGAAGGGCCCTCAAAAATGCTGATTGTTGAACAAATTGGTTTCCTTATCTTGGGAATTTGAGGCAGGGGTCTGGGAACCCACGTTAGGTCTCCCAGACAGCCTTCCTGTGACCAAATGTACAGAAAGAGTCAATGTCCAGAGGTGCCTGACACCGCGAAACATGACTCTCGGGTTTCAAACCCTGTCAGGGAGATGCTCAATTTAAGCCAGGGTCTCCATGGAAGAAGCTGCTCTTCAGGAATGGCAGAACTGACCAAAAATACCAAGAGCAGCCTCTGAGCCTATTTGTGGCAATATGTTACTGGTATGGCCCAGGGGCTGGATAGTTAGGAATATGTGTCTTTTGTTTAGAATTTGGCGCATCTGGAAGCGTATTTGCGTGTTCTGACTCAGGGCTCCTAGCAGTGGAAAGGTATTGTCATCCTCACTTTTTTTTTTAATGACAAGGAAACTTTCCCCAAGTTCGCAGCTGAGTGATGACGGGATCCAGGGTCTCCATGAGCCCTCCCCGAGCCCACTGGTCTTTTCAGGTGGTTGTCCTGGAGCTGGGATGGGAAGACTGGCCGACGCACTCTCATTCCAATAACAGGTGCTTGAGGCTCTCTGCAGGGTGGGCGAGCTCCAAGGAATGAGGTCGGGGTCCAGTGATTGCAGTTTATAGAGGGACCCGTGGATCTGAGGCGCGCCCATGAACTAGAAAGAGGTGACAAAGCTGCTTTCACATCTA
>SJYV01028356.1:3078-13784 GCA_006410875.1 Neotragus pygmaeus | reverse complement strand
AGGGGGGGGCTGGGGGAGGAGGTTTGGGAGGGGGGGGGGGGGGGAAGGGCAGCTTGCTAGCTGGGGTGGGGACTGAGAGTGGGAAAGCCATAGGGTGGGCAGATAGCCTAAAGGAAAAGGGTTTTTTATGGAGAAAACAAAAAAAACTTTCTGATTTTGAGTTAGCTAAGGAAGAGAGGCTTTCTTTCCCAGCTTGTCCCTAGAGAACAGTTGGTCTTTGTTTTCCTTCATTACAGTGCTCCACAGGGAACCAGACACTTTTAGATCAGCAAACCTATAAAGGAACAGTTAAGGACCCTGACATAAGAGAAATCCGTTTATAACTAAGGTTAAAGGGACAGAAAACACTCAACTTACACGGCTTTAAAAATTACGGGATTAAACAATTTTGTTCATTCCAAATAACCGGTAATAGAAAAGAGAAGCTAGGTAATAAGAAAAGAGGAAAGCAGAAACACTGGTAAGAAGGGAAGGTAAAAACCAGCAGTGCTGGCTTAAGCCAGGATTTCCACAGACAACTGGTTCAGGTCAGCTCCCCAACACCACAGCGGCTGCACCAGAGGTCACACAACCTTCTCTTCTGTCACCTGCCAACTGGCCCAAGTCCACTGTCCACACTGCATCGAACTGGCTGAGAGCGCCTTCCCAGCCCCCCATCTCTGCCAACGCTGACGAAACCCTCATTGGTCCATAGACCTCCCAGAAACATTGCCTAATAAAGGCAGATTTACCCTTGCAATGAGGAGGAGCTGTCATTCATGGAAGACCTAAAGGGGTCTGTATCTGAAAAAAGGACTGGAAGCCTTGTTCTTACCTTTCTTAGGCCACAGCCAACATCGTTCACAGCTGCTGGGGAATAGTCCCCACCTCTGAGAATACCCTCAGTGGAATTCTGGGGCAAGCCTTTATCTCCCTTTCAGAGTAAACTCTAGATGCAAGGAACAGCAAACAGACGTGACAATGTGTTATGTATACTAAACAAGTTTAGGTCTTGCCTATGGTTTGATGACTTTTACCCCTTAAGTGAAAACCTTCAGGAATGATGAGGTTCCGATTCATTGCGTTATCTAAGTTTCAGACTGTGTGTACTAAGTCACTTCAGTCATGTCTGACTGTTTGCGACCCCATGGACTGAAGCCCACCAGGCTCCTCTATCCATGGGATTCTTCAGGCAAGAATACTGGAGTGGGTTGCCAAGCCCTCCCCCAGGGGACATTCGCAACCCAGGGATGGAACTCGCGTCTCATGTCTCCCACACTGGCAGGTGGGTCCTTTACTGCTAGCACCACCGTTTAGTTGCCAATATCTTCATTCTTGGGCTTCTCAGGTGGGTAGAGAATCCGCCTGTCATGCAGGAGATGTGGGCAGAGTCGGACACGACTGAGCACGCACGCACATCTTGATTCTTCCCCCCCAAAAAGTGGGCACAAAGCTACCGAGGGATGATCGGTTATTTGGGTTGAAACTAAGCATGAATGTTTATTCCAAATCCCAATTAAAACAGTGAGTTTTCTAAATCTCGTACTTTTTAAAATCGAAGCTGTGTTTTAAAACAGGTATATATATTTTGAAAAGGTATACATAACTACTTATAAGCTAACATATAAATTACAAATTAACAACATTTAAAAAGCATATGATGGTTCAATTTGGTATCTTTCTCAAAATTTCTTTCGTCTTATCCCGAGACTGTGATTAGGTAGTGGTGCCCGGAACGCCTGGCCTGGCCCCTGCCCCTGCCCCATTGGCCGGGACTCTGGGGCTTCCTTGTGGCCTCATTTCAGGTTCTCAGAGCTACCACAGGGAGGTACAGGAGCTTGAGAAAGGATTTCAGCAGCTTCCTCACTGTCTTTTCTCCTTTCCATAGGGCACAGGCACCTTCTTCAAAAATGCAAAACCCTCCGTGACTTATTTCCAGTCACAGGGATGTGACTCTCCACTCTGTGGAATAAAAATCACCCATGCTCTCTCCCTTCAACATTTCAGCTAAAAACTGCTGATTAAATGTTATCTGATTCCGAAGCACAGCTCATCCCTAAAAATAGCCCCAACTACCCTGTAACTTTACAAGCATTTAACTTAGGTTGCTTAGAAGTCTTTTTTTTTTTATTTGCTTATTTTTTTGTTTTTACCTTTGGTTTATTTTTTTTTTAATTGGAGGAAAATTGCTTGTACAGTGTTGTGCTGGTTTCTGCTATGCAACCACATAAATCAGCCATAATCAGACATACATCACTTCCCTCTTGAGCATCCCTCCCCTCCCCCCCCCCCAAACGCATCTAGGTACTCAACAGAGTGCCAGGCTGGGCTCCCTGTCTATCTGTTTTACAAGAACTCTTTAAATAATGTTTTAAACAACATTTAAACAGAAAGTCCATGAAACTAATTATACAGAATTTAAACTCCTGGTTAATATTTAACTCCTGGTTAGTATTTTTTGAAATTCTGTTTTTCTGCTTCAGATATTGGAAACAACTGATTTATAAGATATAGTTGTCTTCATTCTTAGTAAATTTCCTACTTTTCCTCAAATCTTTATTTAGAATTTGGTGGAATAAAACAGCCAAATACTACTTATCAGTTCTCATTATACAGTGCTGTTAACATATAGGATTGGGTTTAGCAGATTTTCTGCCAGCTCTGTTTTAGTACATCCCCAGTATTTGTCTCTTGGGACCAAACAGACTAACTAAAAATTTCATTTCTTTACATTTGGGCCTAAGAGTTTTTCAGGATATAATTTGTGATATAATTCTCCGCTTTTTTTTTTTTTATAGGCATGTTTTCCACAAATCCTGCGTGGATCCCTGGCTTAGTGAACATTGTACCTGTCCTATGTGCAAACTTAATATTTTGAAGGCCCTGGGCATTGTGGTATGTTTCCTATTTTGTTAATACTTCTGTGTCGTTTACCTCTAAGCATAACATAACATAGGCTTTCTCTACCAGATAGTCTTGTTGATCCAGTACTACATTTTTCCCACATCAAAGTCCAGCCCCCATGGAAGAGCAGCTGAAGAACTATGTCAAACTACTTTACAGCATGCTTCTGTTGGGTGGTAGGTGTGTGACGAACTAAGGTAGAAAGAAGGATGTGATTTTCCTATATTCCAAGATCTTTTTTTTTTTTAAGTAGAATGTGGATTTTCAACTGTAGTCCAGTAGTAATTTTTTCTGCATTCAACATGGTATAAAACCGTATCACTACTTATGTTTCTTCCTCTTGAATTTGGCTTTGCTCTCCTCAGTTCAGTTCAGTCGCTCAGTCATGTCCGACTCTTTGCAACCCCATGAATCGCAGCACGCCAGGCCTCCTATTCATCACCATCTCCCGGAGTTCACGCAGACTCACATCCATCGAGTCAGTGATGCCATCCAGCCACCTCATCCTCGGTCGTCCCCTTCTCCTCCTGCCCGCAATCCCTCCCAGCATCAGAGTCTTTTCCAATGAGTCAACTCTTCACATGAGGTGGCCAAAGTACTGGAGTTTCAGCTTTAGCATCATTCCTTCCAAAGAAATCCCATGGCTGATCTCCTTCAGAATGGACTGGTTGAATTTCCTTGCAGTCCAAGGGACTCTCAAGAGTCTTCTCCAACACCACAGTTCAAAAGCACCTAGATGTTGGTAATTGCAGTCAGTGAGGGTAGGCAGTGCCAGCCCTGAGCTGACCTCTGACAGCTGGGTAGGGGCTTTGGTTGGGTGCCAGCCACATAGAGCACCTCAGCCATAGCCAGGTGAGCCAGCGTTGACTACCTGAGGACCTTGGTGTTCTTCCAAGAGTGATTGAATAATCTCCATATAGAGAAGAAAGTTTCTGTTGACCCAACAGATGAATTCCTCATTTTAGCTTTGCAGATCTGAATAATCCTATTTTAAATATGCTATCAGGTGACATTTTAGAAGCAATCCAGTTAGGTAGTAGTGCCCCGCTTATCCTCCCATCTTCAAAGATCACGTCAGTGATTTGTAGTTTCTTTACCTCTTAACTTGACACTGGCCTAGATAATCCCTTCTTGTGAGGGCCGTCCTTGAGACTGTCTGGCAGCGACCCTGGCCTTCCATATCCACTCTTTAGTGGATGATAGTAGCCTTTAGCCCCTGTTCCTCTCCCTTAGCATTAGATGCTTAAATTTTAAAACAGGTTTTTTTAGAGTCAGAAGACTTTTCAGTGTTGATCTACTCTTGGTTGTATGCTTTCTTTATGTTTTAAAGGTGAAATATATTTAAAACCTGACTGGCAAATAGATGAGGTGTTAAAGAACAGTTAATAGGGTGAACGGGATATTGTATGTTATCTGTGTTAACACATGCACCAAAGTGATACACTGCACGCATGTCAACTCTATAATAATAATAATAATAGTGAATCTCTTTGCCAGTGAGCCATGTTCACAAAAAATTGTCCTTTATAAAGATGAAGTATCCAATTTTCTCAGTTCTTCAGTGGATTTTGGCTTTCCTTTGTATCATTTTGGGGAATAAATCATCTGTTTCTTTTAAATAAAAACTCTTGAACAAGAATGGAAAGTGTAAAGGCGGGGGCGGTAGAAATGAGAGGAAGTCACATGGAAAAAACTGATAAAATCTTTTCAACAGGATGTCAAGCATTTAGAATTTGGAAACAGGATCTGTTAATCTTACAAGCACTTTTAACCTGGAAATATTTTGCAGCCAAATTTACCGTGCACTGACAATGTAGCATTTGATATGGAAAGGCTCGCCAGAACCCAAGCAGTTAACCGAAGGTCGGCCCTAGGTGAGCTCGCCAGCGACAGCTCCCTTGGCCTCGAGCCGCTTCGCGCTTCGGGGATCTCGCCTCTTCCTCAGGATGGCGAGCTCACTCCTCGAACAGGAGAGATCAACATCGCAGTAACAAGTAAGTGGGCCCTGTGCCCGGGGCGTGGGACTGGCTTGCCGCTGATAGTTGACGTGTGGGGAAGAGTTGAGGCGATCGGCCACTGGTGCCAGTGACTTGAGTCTGTGAGAAAGTCACGGGTGCTTTTGTTAGAACAGATATTTGTAATCATGAAACTTCCTTTCTAATAAGAAACTTGTGTATTTGTGTGTAACTAATGATTATAGTTGCCATTTGATGAGCAGTTGATCTGAGGTCTGTCTTAATAGCTGCTCGTCAGCCTGTTTTGAAGTGGTAGTGGTGCACGCAGGGATGTGAGGCCACCGGTGTCTGTGTCACTTGAGCCCTAGTGCTCTCTAGTTCCTGTGCTGCAGGAAGCAGTAAAACACTCATCCAGAATTTGAACCTGAAACTCTCAGCGTTAAGAACAGTTGAGATAGCCAATTGCTACTCACTGTATTTTACACTTTTATGAAATTCGGCATCTTGGTATAATTGTACAAGAGGTATGAGAAAAGCCATAAGATAATCTACTTTTAAAAAATGTTCTGGGCTAGTTATGAATGTCATGATGGTTGAAATGTTGACAAGGAAAAAAAAATGCTCTGAGTGCTTTGATGGCCTTACCAAAGTGTGAGTGGGCTGGCAGGCGTGTGAGTGGACATTCACCCTGTAACAAGCCAGCTGTTTTCAATCCATTCTTTGTGTTATTCTCTTCTAACAACCTTTCACCCCATCTTCCTCATCGCCACTCTGCTGCTGCCTTTTTCTGTATATGCTGTGCTTGCCTATAGCTTCAAGCCCTAACCCTAATGGGACTCCTCTCAACTTCTAGGAGTCAGTAAAATGGATAAAACTATTACAAAAAGACTTTTCCCTTAAGAAGTAAGACATGGGTGGTCTATTCAATTGATTTATACATGTTTTTAGCCAGCCAAAAATTGTTAGAAAATGATTTTGCAGGTTTTATTCTCATTTGTTTAAACTCAAGGAGAGTTCGTTAAGTTATAGAATCAGTAAAACTATTCTTTGGTACATCTTGGCTAATTTCTTACCATTTCCCAGTGGTTTGTTTTAACAGCATTTCATATTTTCCTGCTTTAACATTTAGGTTTTATGGGCTAGATTTTTAAAAAATGATGTAATAATAATAAAGGAGACAAAGGTTGCCTGTTTATTAATGAGTTACTGGTAGGTCTTTCATTGATCAACATTTATTGAGCACCTACTACTATATTCAGTAATTATCGCATTATATTTTATATAGAAATATCCTTTCAAAGTCTTACATTTTGATGATAAAAATATTACTTCATGTGTCAAATTAATCACCGTTAGCAAATGTGTACATGTTAAAATGAAATTCATGTGGTTAAATTAGACCAAAGCTGCTTCTCCTTTAAGCTCAAAGCTCTGTAGTGCCGTGGTCACTGCAGTGCATTCAGCCAGCATCCACTGTTTGCAAGGCACTGTGCTAAATACACACTGGAGAGGACAGAGGTGACCGAGACCCTGACGCAGCGGATCTGTGCTAAAATACCTCTGGGCCCATCGGGTATTATTGTGACGGTGTTTACTTCTTTCTGGTTACTAAGTTTTATAACTGAAATGCCATGCATGTCTGGATGCTATATTCAAAATTGGAAACATAGATGTAATTGAAGTTAGTCTGCTTATCATGTATAAAAAAGTCTTAAGAAGAAAAAAATAAAGAATGCTATATTAAGCTTCTTGAAATTGATGACCAGCACCTCTTTTTTTTAAATGCCAGTATATATTTTTTCTAATTTAAAATATATGGGCTTAAAAATCTTGGATTTTGCGTGGGTTCTTGCATGTTTATTATTTTGACTTAAAGAAAAACCTTATAAATTCAGTCTGTTGATGAAGAATTTGTATTCCAAGAAGCAGTGGCTGCACTGTTATCTAAAAAGAAAAAGCTTGCTGTGCATTTTAATAATGTAAACCAAGATGGGCAGAGAAATGCTTATAGAACAACTCAGCATCCTGGAATCCTTCTGAAGAACAATTCTTCTTAACCTTTTGAAGATCACCACCTTTAAAATTTGATGAAAGTATAATAACCTTTTTCTAGAAGAATTAGTGGGCGCACACAGTGTTGCATAGCTGTATGATCCATGGAAAGGAGATTGGAAACACCCATGTTACATATACCTTCCACATACAAACATTTGGCATTCCAAGTATAAATTTCTTCTCTCTGCATTACTGCAAATGTATAGGGAATTTTACTGTGTAAAACTTTGTTAAACCAGTCCTAGTTTGTGTATACTTCAGGAAATATTTTATAGTTAAAACTTTTTAGGAAGTCAGATTGACTCTCAGGTTGTTTTTATGGTTCTCAGTAAATGCTGTTTCTGAAATACTACCTTGATGATACAGAGTTTGAAAAGTCAAGGGAAAATATTAACTGATTTCCTAGATCTAGAAAGAGACTGGATAAAAACCCTTTAGAGTTGTACCAGAGGCTTTCATCTCTTTGATGGGCCGAGTCTCTTGTGAACAACCTTCCCTTTCTACCTCTGCTTAATAAAGCCTTAACAGCCAGTGCTGCTGCTTAGTGGTGGAGTTGTGAAGGGTAGTCCTCTTCTTTGCAGAGACACCAATAAGATGTCCTTTTTAAAAAAGACTCTTAAGTAAACCCACTCACAGACAAAAAGAATATAGGTGAGAATGCCATGGAGGCCAGCCTGCGAACTGCTTGGAGTCCCCACGAGACCTTTGGGGACCACTGCCTGCCCCATCTTTCTAAGCCTTTCTTTAGGAATGAGTGGCACAAGCATGCAGAAGTGACAGGTGAAGAAGAAAAGGTTATAAGTATGGCTAGTCCACTTGACTGTCATTTAAATTAACAAGTTTAAAAACCTGTGTCCATGTGCCATTTTATATACATCTTTTTACTGCACACTTTTTGGTGGCCACACCTCTCACAGGCCTCAGGACCTTAACTGGAAGAAATGTTGGGGCCATGCTTTCCTTTCTCCCTTGCAGCTTTCACCTCTACTTCCACTAACCTTCTCCACTTAGTAGCTCTCTGGCAAACCTCCTCCTGCTTCACTTCCTTGTGCCAGTCTTGGCTTACACCTTCGTTGACGTCTGCTTCGTTGCATTTGAGGGAAATGTTGACATCGATTTGACTTAAGTCTTCTCCCCAGAGTGATTTCCTCCCTTTCCTTTGTCAACAGAAGAATGGTTTATTATTGCCAGTTTTGGCCTCCTCAGTGCCCTCACACTCTGCTACATGATCATCAGAGCCACAGCTAGCTTGAATGCTAATGAGTAAGTAACAAATTGTTTTTTGGATTGCATGTGCCAAATGATCCCAAGAAAATATGTCATTTTCGTAAAGATCATGAGAATTGGCTTCCACCAACTTCATACTGATCCTGATGGGATCATACCTAACAAAACAGTTTATTTCACAAACAGTAACACTGATTGGGAGTTCACTTTGTTCACTTTAGAAAAGATCTCGGGGCTTTCATTAGCCACAAGGTTAGAATAAATCAACGATGGCACAAATGCCAAGAAAAGCAGTACAGTTGTAGTACATAGAGAATCCCCACATCCTGATCATTGATGGGATTAGCCCCGCGGGACGAGCCCCATGTGCTCGTCATTTACCTGGATTTTTATATACTTAGCTTTCGTTGGAGAACCGGCACCCTGGCCTATGGTCACAGGAACATAGATATTTAACCTGTGAGAAAGAAGCAATCAAAAATATCTGTGACTTCTAAATATTAGAAAGACGATCAGGAAAAAAAATAATAAGCATAGACTATATTTTCATAGGACAACATGAAGACCAGGTTACAGATAGGCAAAATTTCACCTTGGTAAAAGGAAGAACATGTGTCAGCAGGCTACTTTCCAGTGAGATTGTTTGCTGTCGGGGTAGGGAGTGCCCTGGACCAGGAATGCAGGCAGAAGCTGCATTTTACTTGTCAGAGCTATTAGATGGAAAATTTGGGCTGGATAACTTGAGGTCCAGTTTGATCCAGTGGTTTTCCAAAAGTAGCTTTCCATTGGGGGTAGCTTATTTCCATGGGCGCAGCTTTATTTGTTTTGCATTAAACTTGGGGCATTTACTTTAGGATATTATTCAGTCCTTTCTTTTAAGCAATATTCATGAAAACTAATTCAAGATGAAAGCATCCCTGGAACACTGCTGGAGCTCCTGTGCTCTCTGTATTCTGTTATGTCCTGGCACATAGTTGATTAGTAACAACCAACCACGCTCGTGTAATTGATTTAATTAAATGCCCATAGGCCAACTGTAGAAACAAGGGGCAAGAAACTTCGTTTCCAATGACGTGATTTTATTACTTCTAACCTGATCTTTTGGCTAGATACTTACAAGAAGTACCCTTTGGCATTCTTGATGTATTACATATTGAGAGGATGTCATGGCCACTTGGCAGTCTTCAGATGAGTAGTCTCAACCTCATCCAGTGGGTCACCAGCTGGCTGCTCCTGTTGGGCCCACCTGATGCACTTCTACTTCAACGTAGCACAGTGTTAATAGCTCCGACTCTAGAGTCACTCATACCTGGATATCACTACCTGCTCCTCCATATTTCTCTTGTGAGACCTAGATAATATTTTTCTGAAGTTCATTTTAGTCATCCATAAAACAAGAATAATGGTAGGAGTACAGCGTAGGATAGTTGTAAGAATTAGCATATAAAGTGCTTAGCACAGTGCCTCGTACATAATAAGTGCTCAATAAATGTTAGCCAAAACAATTCCTCCGAGATTCTTTCAAAGTTTTAGAATAAGATGGCCATCTGTCTTTATCACTTGGCAAATGAATTTAATTTTCTTCCATGAAATAGAATACAGAATCATAAGAGCTCACGAGTGCCTGTAATCAACGCTCAGTTTGGAGGGAAATATTTACTTCTCCTGAAGTCACCTCTTTTGCTTATTCCCATACCAACCCATCAGACAAGAGGATAATGTAAGCCCACTTCTTAAAATTTCTCAAATGAGCAAAAAACCAATCACAGCAGGTAGCTGCACACTGGGCACTTTTAGGGAATTGTTAAATAATTTAACAGTCGCCTTGCTGCCACTCAGAACTGGCCAGGTCTCAGTTCATGTTTTAGATATTTTAGAGAATGCTCAATAGACATGTTATCTGTTGTAAGTTAGAGCTCCATTCATAAATGCATGCGTGACTCAGAATCTGAGCCATAGATCTTAGATCCATGTCTTAGTCCATCCCTTCTCCCATTAGCCTTTGTAGAGGGTTGTTAGTACAGTTATTCATTTGACTATTATTTCTATGTCTTAGTCAAAACCACTCTGAATGACAGTTTCCATAATTCCATTTAGAGAAGTTGAGAGAGAGAAAGAGAGTGTGTGTGTTGTGTGTATGTGTACACACATATGGATGGATAAAAGGATGGTGACCAAATTATTGATGGTGATTTTCTTAATTTAGTAAAATTTTGGATGATGTTTTTCTCTCCTATATGCTTTTATGTGTTCACTTTTTGTAACAGTACTTAATTTGTTTAAGTCCATTTTAATTCTAGGGGATTGAAAAGAAAGATAATGGTTGGGAATTCCCCAGAAGTCCAGTGGTTAGGACTCCACATTTCCACTGTTGGAGGCCTGGGTTTGATCCCTTGTCTGGAAACTAAGATCCTACAAGCCATTCAGTGCAGCTAAAAATAAATAAATACCCACTCTTTTTTTTTTTTTACTTTATTCTACTTTACATTACTGTATTGGATTTGCCATACATCGACATGAATCCACCACAGGTGTATACGAGCTCCCAATCCTGAATCCCCCTCCCACCTCCCACCCCACATCGTC
>SJYV01028349.1:900-10907 GCA_006410875.1 Neotragus pygmaeus | reverse complement strand
TCTGTCTCAGCAATACTTCTCCCTCAACTGGAGTAGAACTGCAGCCCTCCTTGGAGGCTTAGAGTCGGCTGCCTCTGTTATGTAGCAAAATAATGGACCTTTTCACTTATAAAGAAAAATATCTATGACCTTTTATTACTAGTGGGATTGTTTTAAGGAATGGAGGAGGAAATGAAGGGCGAAGTGATGGCAAACAGGCTTAGAGAGAGTAAGTGACTTGCAGAAGATCACGCAGTTCCTGAGTGGCTGGATCCCAACCACACCCTCCTCTGCTAACACCACATCTGATGTGTTTCCGCTATTTCATAACATCAGACCAAGAACCCCAGAATCCCAACACTTGTATACACCCTGGGGTATAGTCCTGGTTCAGTCATGTAGTTACCGTGTGATCCTGGGAAAGTCGCTGCTCCTTTCAGATCTCAGCCCTTCCTTTGGGCTTATGCGATTGTCAACCCACCAGTGAGTCTTGCTCCAGACCCAACTCCCTCACTCCCCACTGCCTTCTTAGCTGCTTTATTTATCGCCATAAAACTTACCTCTTTTGGCTCACTCTACATGACCCCTGAACAACATAAGGATTGATCCATTTATAGTCAGCCCTCCCTATCTACCTTTCATCCTTGGTTCTTCCTCATCCGCAAATTCAACCAACTATGGACCACATAGTACTGTTGTATTTACTATTGAAAAATATATGTGTATAAGTGGACCCATGCTATTCAAACCTGCATTGTTCAAGGGTCCACTGTACATCTTTTCTCATCTCCTCCAAGCCCCCACTGAGTTATTCTGTTCATCTTTCTGTCCCCAGAGCCTAGTACCTGGTACATAACAAGCGCTTGATAGATGCCTGTTGAATGAATGAACATAAAGTTCTGTTACCAGAGCAATCAAGTGTGTCTGCCCCATATGGCAGCTTGCTTGGCTAATCTTCATCACATACACTGTGGTGAGGCTGGGACATTGCAGTCATGAACTACAGGCAAGATATTTCAACTTCACAGCCATCTTCCTTGATTGGAAGATTCTGGTGAGATGGGGATCATGTTGAATCCATCTTCTAAACTATTTAGCCATCATCTCTCTCCATATCTACATCTCTCCATCCATCCATCCATCCGTCTATCCACCCCGCCTCCCATCCACCCATCCACCCACACTTTCACCCATCTACCTATCTCCCACAACATCCATCCACTCACCCATCTATCCATCATCCGTCCACCCACCCATTCATCCATCTGTCCATTCATTCATCCACCCATCTATCTATCTGTCCTTCTATCTACTCATCCACCATCTCCCTCCTTCCTCCCCTCTCTATTTCTTACTTTTACCACGTCCCAAGATCTGTACTTGCCACCTCGTTTTATTAACTTCGAGGAGTATCGCACCAGTGAAGAGAACAAAGGTTTAGCACGGAACACAGCTGGCCCCGTCCCAGCAGCACTAAGCCCCAGTGTGGCCTTACAGAGCAGCTGCACGGGTTAGAGACATGAGGGCCGTGCACTGATCCCGGCATGTCCCTCACCTTGGTCAGCGGTAGGGTGTTATTTTTTAACTCTCAGCATCCAGCAAAGGGCCAATCACACTTGACTACCGTGGAATAAAGATGGAAACAAAGAAAGAGTGAGCACAAAATCACAGAGGGATGAAAAGTTCAGCTGCAGCCAGAGCGTGCATTTATATTCCAGGCACTGCCCCATTATTCTACTCAATTAACCCCACAATCCTTTCAGGCAGATATTATTGTCCTCCGTTACAGATGAGGAAACAAGGACTCAGCGAGGTTCAGACCTCCCTCCCTCCTACTCCCCGGGGCATAGTTCTTCCATAAATGGCCATGGTCCCCCTTGGGGGAATGTTTTGGGGAGATGCACGGGACCCACTCGGAATGTAATGTCAGGTCCTTTCCTTGTTCAGGGAGCTCTGGGTCTGCGAACGGACTTGGGTTTGAGATGGGGGTGGGACCACCCATTGGTTTCTGTCAAGTCAAACCTCTGTTTACCAGACCTAGATCTTTCTAGTTATAAGTCTTAGGTCCAGACGTCCCTGGTGGTGCAGTGGGTAAGAATCCACCTGCCAATGCGGGGGGGCACGGGTTCCTTCCCCGTCTTGGGGATATCCCACGTCCATGGTGCAGCTAAGCCCGTGGCCCATAGCTACTGAGCCCGCACACCTCGAGTCCATGCCCGGCAAGAGGAGAAACCACTGAGATGAGAAGTCCTCGACCACAGCAAAGAGGAGCCTGTGCAAAAGGAATGAAGACCCAGCACAACCAAAAAATCAAAAATAAATTAGTTTTTAAAAGAAAAGCCTTAGGTCCTTGTGGGTCATTGATCCATTTTCGCCCGGGGGACTTTGTGACCCATTAACCCCAGCCGTCCTCATGGCCAGGCCACTGGGACGGCCACCTCGTCCTGCTGCCGTGATGGCCAGGCATGGCTGCCAGGCCTCTGCCCTCCCAAGGGCTAGGTGCTGCCTTGCTCCGCCCTCCCCCAGAAATCAGGAGTCAGATCACTGGCGGCACTCCGCGCCTGGACACCAAGTCCTTTGAAAGCTGTTGGGTTGCCTCAGCATCCTGGTCCTCACCCTCTTGGCAAAGGAAAGCACAAAAGTGTTTTGGAGTGTCCTTAGGTGGGATGGGTCACCCACGGTTAACTCACACAGCCGTCTTTTCATTCCACTTCGGCATCTCTGCCATCCCTGCCTTAGTGAGCGTGGGCCATCGTTGAGTCAGGCTTCAGCATGCCTGCGATAAACAAACCAGTCCTGGAAACAATTAGAGCCACCCCAGCTGATCAGTCTGACACCACGAATCCAGGACTGCCGCTAGATATGGCCGTGTTAGATTTGTCTCGGTCAGTCCATTCACAGACTGTCTCCAGATTTTTGGTCATATGAAATAACATCTGGGTGAAATTTTGCCCAAAATTTGATTTGGGGTTGATATTCAGTGCTGCCCCCATCCCACTGGCCATCTGGGGATGGCTTTGTGATCCGAAGACCCTGAGGGATGGGGGGACACAGGTGACTCGTTAAATGGGCCCTGGACAGGGCCAGCATCATCAGACAGTGAGGAGAAGTTGCTTCAGCTCTCAAGGGAGTTCAGCGAGTATGGGGGATCAGGGAGGGGTTCAGCATTACCCCATACCCTCCCACGTGGCTCCATACAAAGGCTGAGCTCACAGTTTCCCAAGACCTGATGTCCACGGAGCAGAGCTGATGAAAGCCAGGGCATCTGCTAATGATATAGCTTGCCACGCTGCAGGCTCAGATTCTGTTTCATTTTTGGCTGTCTCAGCCTTATGGCTGCAAGAAATCAGGTACCTTCAGCACACGAGTCCTCTGGTTTTGATCTGGCTTTGGAGTCAAGAATTCAGGACACTGTCTTCTGTTTCTTCATCTGTCTGAGCCAGCAGCGCATTCCCACAGTCTATTTCCTCATTCCTTACATGCTCTTGTAAGGCAATGGAATTTCAGTCTCAAAACCCCTGCCCTCAACGGGCTCTTCATTCCAGGTGATTCCAGGTGGCGGACTGGAATTCCCATTTTCCTCCGCATGCCATAGGATTCCTGGTCTGATCCCTTGTTATGCTCTGAATTTTTACTGTCTCCAGTCCCAAGCAGTCCAGATAACCAATCTCAGCTTCTCTGAATATCCTCCAGCATCCATGGTCTGTAACCCCTTCTGGCACCAATTTCTATATAAGGCAGCATTCTTGGTTGCAGGCAGTAGAAACCAACTCAGGTTAACTTAAGCAGAAAAGGATGTTCAAAGAATAGATACTCAAAAGGATATTCAAAGAATGTTGAGTGACTCATGAATCATCAGCGAGCTGAGACCCAGGCTTGTGGTATGCAAACAAGATCGATGCTCCCAGGTGACCTCTGAGGCCGGTGCTCCAAACACCTGAAGGAGGTCACAGCCCCCGTGACCTGCACGTCCCACACGCTAACACCCAGCCCTGGGCACCGCTGTCCTCGGGGCTCCGCAGGGAGGTGCTCTGCTTCTTGGCAGCCCAAGTCTATTTTTAAATCTTGAGTTGGTGCATCTGATGGGTGAGCCTTGAAGGCCCCAGCTGCAAGGGAGTCTGAGAATGTGGGATTGGCATTTTTAGTTTCTATTGAAGGGGGCAGTCCATGGGCTAAGACCCATGAAGTGGGGTTCAGAGAGTGGGTGGTCAAAACCCTGAAGCAAAACAAAATCTAAATGTCTGTCTCATTCTGTACCATACTTCACTCATTTCTTCTAGGCTAGGCTAGAAGTCTACCTGACCAAGGTTATCTTCCCAGGGGACCTCCCTGGTGGTCCAGTGGTTAGAAGTTCCCCTTCCAATGCAGGGGACAGAAGTTCGATCCCTGATGGGGGAACTAAGATCCCATGTGCTGAGGCAACTAAGCCTGCGAGCTGCAACTACTGAGCCCAAGCGCCTCAACCAGAGGGAAGATAAAATGTATTTAAATAAAACTTAAATTTTATCTATCTGCGCACAACGAAGATCTCGCACGCCAAAACTAAGACCCGACACAGCCATAAGTAAGAAAACAAATAAACTCTTTTAAAACAGGTCTCTCTTTCTCTGATTCATTATCTACTTGGCCTTGAACTTGAAGACAGAGAACTACACTGATTTCACTGACTTTTGGATCCCTGGATCCTAGCACAGTTACTGTCACAGGCTCACAGTAAGTGCTGCTGAATAATTGCATGAATCTCTGCCACAGTCCAGGGTGGAGTTAAGTGAGCCGCTCACCTCAAGTGCAAAGTTGCAGGTGGCACCAAACACTCAATATCAAGATAAGTAATATTTTCAACACGATTTTTAAAAATTTTATTGAAGTGGAGTTGATTTACAATGTTGTGCATTGTAAACCACTTTGCTGTACTGCAAAGTGACTCAGTTATACATGTATATACATATATATTCTTTTTTTAAAAATTAAAAGATTTTTAAAACCAAAAACATTTTGTATTGGGGCATACCAATGTTGGGGTAGATTCGGATGAACAGCAAAGGATACACATATATATTTTTTCGTGTTCTTTCCCATTATGGTTTATCACAGGATATGGAATATAGTTCCCTATTCTATACAGGAGGATATTGTTGTTTTTCCATCCTAAATATACTAGTTTGCATCTGTTGATCTCAAACTCCCAGTCCTTCTCTCCCCCTTGGCAAGCACAAGTGTGTTTTCTATATCTTCGAGTCTGTTTCTGTTTTGTAGATATTCTCATTAACAGAAAAAAAATTTTTTTTAATCAAAATGAAGGCAAAAAAAAAAAGTCCACCATGAACCAAATATCAAATTTCAATTAAAGACACAATCCAACCTTCTACTTTCAGGATGTCTCACCTGCCTCACTCTAATCTTGGCCAGGTCAGATCCTTTATTTAAATAAAATATAAAATTTATCTATATGTAAAATACAAACATTAGAACATTACGATAAGCATTACAATAGATTGTTTTATATAATTTTATTTATTTTTGGTTTCGGCTGTGCTGGGTTTTTGATGCTGCTCTGGCTTTTCTCTAGTCGCGGCAAGCAGGGGCTACTCTCTAGATGCGGCGCCCAGGCTTCTCATCGCGATACGATGGCTTCTGTTGGAGAGCACAGGCTTTAGGCACGCAGCCTTCAGTAGCTGCAGCTCCTGGGCTCTGGAGCCCAGGCTCAGTAGTTCTCAGTGCTCAGGCTTAGTTGCTCTGAGGCATCTGGGATCTCCCTGGATCAGGGATCAAACCCTTCTCTCTTGCATTGGCAGGCAAACTGTTTACCACTGAGCCACCAGGGAAGTCTTATAATAAATTATTTAAACAAATAATACGCATGTGTGCTAAGTCATTTCAGTCATGTCCAACTCTTCACGACACTAAGGACCCGCCAGGCTCCTCTGTCCATGGGATTCTCCAGGCAAGAATAACTGGAGTGGGTTGCCGTTTCCTCTTCCAGGGGATCTTCCCAACCCAGGGAGTGAACCTGTGTCTCCTGCAATTCCTGCATTGCAGGCAGATTCTTTACACTGAGCCGCCAGGGAAGCCCTAAATAAATATTATTTACTTAAAATGTTGTGCCCACGGTGAGGGCCTCAGCAGCTTCACCCTAGTCCTGACCCTGCTATCCTGGTTCCATGCTCACTGCCTTTTTGCTTCTTTTTGTGGACTTGGTTTCTATTCTCACTCTATTGCCCCAGCTACCAAAAACCTCCTCCTGGGTCTCCCGCCCCCAGAATATTCTGCCACAGTCCCCCTGACTCTTAGCCGCCCCATAAAGCTTGCTGGGGGTAGAGTGGTCAGGTCACTCCTTTGTTCAAAGTCATCTGTGGGTCCCATCCTCAAACGAGAGTCACACTCACCTACAGACGTGCAGAGGCCCCTGCCCTGATCTACACCCTGACCTCTCCCTCCCCAGCCGCCCATGAACAGCCTGCCCTCCTGCCCGCAGTTTGCAATTTGGGCTGCACCTCCTCCTTCCTTCCCCACTGTGCTGCGGATTTCCCCACATCTAAGCCTCGCTGATCATCTTCAAGGTCAACCTCCAATTTGCTGTTAAAACTGCCCCCGCAGGAATGTAAAATAGTGTCACTGCTGTGGAAAAGAGTACAGCGGTTGCTAAAAAGACTTAATGGAATTACTGTACAACCCACCAGTTCCACTTCTGGGTGTACACACAAAATAATTGAAAGCACAGTTTCAAAGACATATTGGTACCCCACGTTCACAGCAGCACTATTTCACAATAGCCAAAAGCTGGAAGCAAACCAGTGTCCACGGACAGATGACTGGATAAGTAAAATGTGGTCTATACATATAAATGGATTATTATTCAGCCCCCCTTTTTTTTGCCTCATGCTACATGGGATCTCAACTCCCCGACCAGGGATCGAATTCATGTCCCCTGCAGTGGAAGCGCAGGGTCCTAACCACTCGACAAATAGGGAAGCCCCATCGTCAGCCCTGATAAAGAAGGAAATTCTAATACAAACTACAACATGGGTGAATCTTGAGGACATTCTGCTAAGTCAAATAAGCCAGTTACAAAAATACAAAAACTGTACGATTCCACTTCAGTGAGGTCCCTGCTGCTGCTGCTAAGTCGCTTCAGTTGTGTCCGACTCCGTGCGACCCCATAGACGGCAGCCCACCAGGCTCCCCCGTCCCTGGGATTCTCCAGGCAAGAACACTGGAGTGGGTTGCCATTTCCCTTCTCCAATGCATGAAAGTGAAAAGTGAAAGGGAAATCGCGTGAGGTCCCTAAGGGAGTCAAATTCATAGGGACAGAAACTAGAATAATGGTTGCCAGGGGATAGGGAAGGAGGAATAGGGAGTTAGTGTTTGATGGCGCTACAGCTTCAGTTTTGCCAGATGAAAATGTCCTGGAGATGGATGGTGGCGCTGGTTGCACAACAATCTGAATGTATCTAAAATCACTGAATTGTACACGTAAAAATGATTAAAATGCTAACTTTAATGTTATGTGCGTTTTGTGAGTGTTAATCATTCACTAACTAACTAGAGTCATGTCCAACTCTTTGCGACTCCATGGACTGTAGCCTGCCAGGCTCCTCTGTCCATGGAATTCTCCAGGCAAAAATACTGGAGTGGGTAGCCATTTCCTCCTCCAGGACATCTTCTTGACCCAGGGATTGAACCCAGATCTCCTGCATTGCAGGCAGATTCTTTTACCATCTGAACCACCAGTGAAGCCTGTTTTACCACAGTTTTTTAAAAAAGAAAAAGTGGGAGCAAAAAGACTGTCCCTGTGGTCAGAAGTGAGCACTTTTTCCTCTGAATCCCTTCATCATTCTACCCAAGATTTCTTTGAAGTAGGAGAGCCTGGCAGCAAGGTCTCTCCGCAAGGGCAGGGGAAGGGGAGAGAGGCTCAGTCCACACCTCTGGCTAAGCACGGTGGCTGCAGTGAGCGTTGTGGGCAGCACCCCCTCCCCCAGACATGGGTGCATTCACCTGTCATACTTGGATACCGAGATAGTCTGACCTTGCACAGTTGGAGCCAAGGGAGGGCAGGTGTGTGGAGAGGTGTGGGCCTGACATATTCTCATTGCACAGTCTTCTGCTTTGCTGGCATATGAGTCCCTCCATGCCCTGCAGTCTGGAAGAATAGTTAAGAACATGGAGCCGCTCTCCAGCTCTCCAGCTTTGTTACTTTGTTTGCTAAGTTGACATAAAACAGTCCTGGCTTCATAAGGCTATATGAGGACCAAGTGAGATACTGTATGGAAACTGACTGATGGTGTGCCTGTCGCCTCACCTGACCAGTGGCCATCCTCCCTTTTCCCGATAAACAGAACACTGATCTGCTTATGAAGTCAGCAGAAATGCTGTGATCTCAGTGCTGGAAGATGAACTGTGATTGGTCAAACCCAGTCATGGACCTCTGATTCCTCTGGACCAATGGCTGGTCTAAGTGTGGTTGTGTGACCCTATTTTGACTACTGAGATGTAAGAGGAAGTCTGTTGGGTATAGAGGAAGGGTGACAAAGAAGGCTCTTCTGCAATAAAGACAGAGACTTCCAGGGAGGTCGTCCTTCTCTAGTCTCCCTTCCTGCTTTGGATACAGATGCAGTGCTTGGAGGATCAGCAGCCATTTTACAGTAATGAGGTGATGTGTGTGATAACAAAGTCAAGGAAACAGTAAGAACTCCAGCTCTGACCCTGTCAAGTTATGGGACAATGCCAGGATTACTGTTGTTATTTCTTGATTTCTTATGATGGAAAAAAAAACTAAATCCCTGTTTCTCTTCCCTCAGCTGATATGAACTGGATATTTCTTTTGTTTGCTTACAACTGAATTTATTTTTATAGAATACACTGTCACATATGTTAGCTTTCATCTGCTCTCATATTCTTTTCCATTCTTGGGCAAGATGTATAGTTCTCTGAGCCTCTCATCATGTATAGGCTGGAGGTAGAGACACCTGTCTCCCCAGGTGCTTGTAAGTATTAAATGGGACACAGGCTGTGAAATTACTCTGTAGACTGTGAAGGCTTCAGCTGGGAAGGAGGGCTGCTGGAGGCCTCTCTCCTGGAGAGCAAGGCTCCCTGCATGAGGAACCAGCTAAACAAGGAGCAAGAGAGTCTTGCAGAGTCTGGCCCCAGCCAGTGGGTGGCCGCACCCCTGTTTCTGGGGCAGGAGATTTGATTACTGCGAGTGACGGGGTGGTTAAGTACTCAACTTCTGGAATCTCGCTGCCTCTGCCTCTCCCTTAGGGTTGTGATAGCCTCTCTGTCTCAGTTCTCTCATCTGAAAAACAGGAGGAACGATAATGGCGAGCCAGATAAGCTTAGTGAATCAAGTGAAAAAGTACGTGTGAGTTCAGCAGTTTCAGTCAGCAACTGACATGTTAACACCATGTAACAAACACCAAACTTAGTGGTCCAGAGCACTGAGCGTGCTCATCTCTCTTCCCAGTCTGAGAGACGACTGGGCTTGGTTCCAAACTGCAGGTTGGGTCTAGATCTGTTCCTTGACTGAGCAGACCTACTGAGCTCCTACTGTATGCCAAGCTCTGTGCTAGGTGCTGGGGTACTGTGAACGGGAGAAAGATCCTGACCAGACAGAGCTCACACCCCAGTCGGCTGGGGGAGTGGGCAGTAGTGGAAGCAGCTGGAAGAAAATAGGGACATTGCACTGGAGGCCCCGAGGTGGGGAGTGCTGAAGGGCCGCTTGGTGTGGACCTACTGTGCACTGCTGTGTGCTAGCTATGGGAGAGAGAGATCTCTGCTGGGGCGAGAACTGTGAGCGCATTTGCAGCCCCTTGTCTGTGTGTCTGCGCGCATGTGCACAGCTGTCCGTGGGTGTGGCTTTGAGTGCATCCGTGTTTTGCTGGCAGTTCTATGTATTCCCGAGATAGATAGAGAGAGAGAGAGAGAGAGAGAGAGAGAGAGAGAGTGTGTAAGGAGAGAGGTGTGTGACTCAGACCTTCCCCGCTGTGGCAGAAGCTGAGATCCGGGCGGGGCGGGCAGTGGGTTTCTCTCAC
>SJYV01028345.1:0-10128 GCA_006410875.1 Neotragus pygmaeus | reverse complement strand
TTGCTTCTTAAATCAGAACAAAGAGTTGCTAATAATTTTTAACTTTTTTCTCTTCATTCCCTTCACTTCTACTGCAGGGGGCTCAGATCCAACTGGTGGTTGGGGAACTAAGATCTCACACGCTGCTGCCAAAAATAAAGAACAAAAATGGAATAACTTTAGGCAGATCTCGGAGGATGGCTCTCAGGCTGCTGGACCCAGAAGGGATGTGTCCCTCTCCAGTCCAGATGCTGATCCTGACTCAGAGAGAGATTCACTGCCTGGCCTGGCTTCCCTGCCTCCTGCCCTCCCGGCACTCATGGAAGGGAGGCTGAGCAGGAAAGGAAGGGGGAGAGGGAATCTGGCTCCAGGGCCTCTTGCCTGGGGCAAGTAAAGTCATCTAGTAAAGTCATCTCTTCACTCATTCGTTTATTCATTCAAGATTCTGCTGGGCTCCAAGTGTGTGTCCTTCTCTGTCCTAAGATGGCTAGACAGCAGCCAAGGAAAGGGACTAAAATCCCTGCCTCGTGGAGCTTACAATCTAGAAGGGGAGACAGGCAATAAATAGACAAATTGTTTTGGCAGATAATGAGAACTTTGAAGAAAACCACTGCAGGGAAAGAGGAAAGAGTGCGATGGGGTCCCTGCCCGAGGTGGAAGGGCAGATCAGGGTGGCCTCTCTGAGGAGGGGCCATTGGAGCAGAGATTAGAACAAGGACCTCCAGCATAGGTTACCCTGTTTTATGTTCTCAGCAACTCTCTCAAGTAGATACTCCTATCCCTGTTTTACTGTTGGGGAGACCTCCCACCAGAGAGGTGGATATTCTTTCCTAGTGACACATAGCTGTCAAGCAGGAGCGGCAAACCCAGAGCTCTGGAAGAGAAGACGGAGAGGTGGCCTGGCCAGGAAGCCTCACCCCTGGACAGCGGTGCCTGCAGAAGAGCCCAGGGCCCCTGGGACATAGGCGAGGCCCTGGGTCCTCCACCCTGAGTCATCTTCCCGTGCAGGGGCGTTGTGTGAAGTGTCACCCCTTAGGCCACACACACCTTCACCTGTGTCAGGGAAGAGGAGCGTTCGGATCAGGACTTTTTAAAAACGTAGTATTTTCAGATGAAAGCTTGTTCGTCTGGAGTTTGCTTCAGTGTAGTACAAGAGGGATGTCCCTGGCAGTCCTATGGTTTAGAATTTGTGCAGGGGCTGCAGGTGTGATTCCTGCTCGAGGAGCTAGCATCCTGCACAGTGTGGGAGAAAAAACTGTACAGAATGGGAATCAAAACTGGTCAGGAGCTGCAGCTGGGAGGGACTCTAGGAGTTCATTAAGAAGACTGTAAAGTGCAGGAGTCCCCTGGGGATCTTGTGAAAATGCAGATTCTGGCTGAGTAGAGCAAGGGAGCCTTGAAGCTTGCATTTCCAACTAGGCGGCAGGCCTTACTGGCATCTAGGCCATACTTTCATTAGCAGCTTAATGCAGCATTCTGCCTTCATTTGTAATGTTTGACGCTTTCTATAATTTAAAAAAGTTCATAAAAGCAACATTTCTCCCTTTATAATAATAATAGTGTTAATTACTGCAATCCTGAGTTTATGCTATGTGCCAGACATAAGTATCATTTTCAGTTTAAACACTCTAAGCAATTTTTATCTTTATACTAATTATTTTATTGTTAAGGTTTAAAGCATGTAGTTTTATTTTGGGTTCCTCTTTAATTTATTATATTTTAAAAGAGCGCCTGTAATTTCTAAATATAAAAATACTTCCACCTTTTAACTCGATTTCTAATTTAATCACATTATAATTAATATTTTCTATATATTATTGACTCTGAAATACATTGACTTCTTTTACACCCCTATTACTTGGTCAAATGTGTGACTTTTTTACGTGAGCTTCAAGACATTTATATGTTCGCTGTTAGTTCAAGAGTCTATAAATAATTATTAGTTTAAGTTTATTAGTGCTCTTTATATGCTCTAGATTTCTGATAAAAAATGTTTTAAAACCTCCTTTTAGTTTCCACAAAGTTGGCTTTGTGTATTTGGAGGCTGTGCTTTTAGGTGCATACAAATTTGTGATATTGACATTCTGGGAATGGTTTCTTTTATCATGTAATGCCTTATTTTTTCTATGATATTGCAGTGCTAATTACATTTATCATGTTGTGCTTTGCATGATAAATGCTAGGTAGAGTATTTTGTGTTGAATGTTTTCCCTTTCACCACTTTAAATATATTGCGCAACTCTCTCTGGCCTGCAGACTTTCTGCTGAAAAGTCAGCTGATAGCCTTTTGGGAGTTCCCTTGTTTGTCACTTACTGGTTTTCTCTTGCCGCTTTTAATATTTTCTCTTTGTCTTTAGTTTTTGCCACTCTACAGTTTGTCTTGGTTGGGTCCACACTGATCTTGATTGGGACTCTCTGTGCTTCTGTACTTGGATGTCTGTTCCCTTTCTCAGGCTGGGAAAATTTTTAGCTATTATGCCTTCGAATATGTTCTCTGCCCCCTTTCTCTCCCTCTTCTCCTTCTGGGACCCCTATAAAGTGAACGTTAGTATTCTTGATGTTGTTCCAGGAGTCTCTTAACCTGTCCTCATTTCTTTTCATTCTTTTTTTCTGTTGAGCATCAGTGAATTTCACTGCAGTTTCAGCTTGCTGATCCATTTCTATGTATCATCTGATCTACTGCTGTTTCCTTCTCTTGTATTTTTCAATTTGGTTATTGTATTCCTCAGATCTGTTTGGTTCTTCTTTATATACTCTAACTCTCTGTTAAACTTCTTACTGTGTTTATGCATTTTTCTGAGTTCTTTGAGCATCTTTACAATTATTGCCTTGAGCTCGGTCTCAGGCAGATATTTGTACCCCGTTTGTTCTGTTTGGAACACATTCCTCTGCTGCCTCCTTTTGCCTAATTTGATATTTTTATTTCTATGTATCTGTTAGGTTGGTTACAATTCCTGACTTTGGAGAAGGGGCCTTTTATAGGAGACAGCACACTCTTCTCTGATCACCAGAACTCTATGCTGTGGCTGTACCCGCTGTGTGAGCGGCTTGGGTCATCCATTGTGGTGGGCCGACTACCGAAGGTGGTCTAGTAGGTGTGACTGGCCCCTGGTCCAGTTTGCTGCCAGGCCCTGCCTCAAATGAAGGCTACAAGCTGGTGAGGCCTTGTCACAAGGCTGCAGGCTGCAGGACCCTGAGGGGTCCTGGGGCTAGTGGTGAGCAGGGCAGGGTTCTGGAATGGGTGGTGGCAGGCCTGGGAATCGCAGACCCAGTGTTGGCCCACTGATGGGCGGGGCCAGCCCCTGGCGTGGCTAGCTGCAGGGTCTGGCATGCCCCAAATCCAGCTTTGGCCTGTTGGCAAGCAGGGCTGTGCCTGGGGGTGTCCTGGAGCGAGCGCTGGCTCGCAGTGGGCAGAGCTGGGCTTCCGAGCTGTCTCAGCGCTCATGTCAGCCTGCTGGTAGGCGGGCTCCGAGGGTCTTCAAGGTTGGTGCTGGCCTGGTTGTGGGTGGGGACTGGCCTCCAGGGGGTTCTGAGGGTAGAGCTAGCTCACTGGTGGGTGAGCTCACTGGTGGGTGAGGCTGTGTTCCGGGTCCTCCAGTGGACAGAGGCAGGTCCTGTCCAACAGTGTGCTCTGGGGGCCTTAAGGCAGCAGGCCTGCTACAGGTGGAGCTGTGTCCTGGCCCTGCTCACTGCTTGGCATGTGGTGTCCCAGTACTGGTACCAACAGGCTGGTGGGCAGTGCTGAATCCAGCCTGTATGAGCTAGAGAGGGGATTCCACCCTGGCACTCATGAGCACCAGGGTCCAGGAGCAGCAAGCTCCACAAAAAGGCTGCCCCAGCGTCTGTGTCCCGGGGCGAGCTGCGGTTGCCTCCTGTCTCCAGGAGACTCACTAGGATCAGCAGGCGGGTCTGACCCAGGCTCCTTTCAGATCACTGCTTCTGCCCTGGGTCCTGGAGGACGTGAGATTTTATGTGCACCATTTACAACTGGACTCTCCATTTCCCACAGTGCTCTGGTGGTCCTGAAAGTAGGCCCCGCTGAACCTCAGAGCTTCCTCACTCCTTGGGGAGAACCTGTGTGGTTGCACTTCTCGCATCTGTACGTCACCTCCTGGGGGTATACTGCATCTCTGCCCCTCCTCCAACTGTCTCCTCGTGGTTCCTTCTTTTTGGCTGTTGTTTTTATTTGTTTAAGTTGATATATTTTAACTGTGAATTAAATATATTTTATCCTTTAAACACAATGCCGTTTAACATTTAGTCCTGAGACAATGAAGTAAACATCATTTGTTTGCTTTTTTGTTGTTGTTGCTTTTGGTTTTTTAACTTTCTTGGGGTATAGTTGACTTACAATGTTGTGTTGGTTTCAGGTATACAGCAAAGTAATTCATATATATATGTATATATATCTCCATTCTTTTTCAGATTCTTTTCTCGTATAGGTTATCATAGAATCCTGAGTAAAGTTCCCTGTGCTATGGTTCTTTCTTTATGTATTATTTACAAATTTCTCTTCTGTTAGTCTTCCAGTGTTTGTCATCAATAATTTCTCTGTAAATAGCTGTAACTTTGATGTGCCCATGGGAAGAGGTGGGCTCTGGGTCTTTATACATCACCATCTTGGCTAGTCCATGGCCATAAGTAATTTTTAAAACTGTTTTTCATATTTTACTATTAGTAAATTAATATATATATTCACCATGAAAATTTCCAACATTTTCAGAAAAATAAATATTCTCAGAAAAAAATTGCTAGACATTTCTGAAAGAAAAGTCTTCCTCCATTCTCTTGGATCAGTTCAGTTCAGTTCAGTTGCTCAGTCGTCTGATTCTTTGCAACCCCATGAACCGCAGCATGCCAGGCCTCCCTGTCCATCACCAACTCCTGGAGTCCACCCAAACCCATGACCGTCGAGTCGATGATGCTATCCGACCATCTCACCTTCTGTCATCCCTTTCTCCTCCTGCCCTCAGTCTTTCCCAGCATCAGGGTCTTTTCAAATGAGTCAGCTCTTCACATCAGGTGGCCAAAGTATTGGAGTTTCAGCTTCAACATCAGACCTTCCAATGAACACCCAGGACTGATCTCCTTTAGGATGGACTGGTTGGATCTCCTTGCAGTCCCAGGGACTCTCAAGGGTCTTCTCCAACACCACNCATCTGTAAAATGAGAATAATACTTGTAAGGAGGATTAAACAAATTAATTCATGTAAAATTAATACTAAAGATAATAGATTTTAAGTAATATATGTAAAGAACTGCACACAGTAAATACCCAACACAGGGATTTCCCTGGTGGTCCAGTGGTTAAGACTTTGCCTCTAATGCAGGGGATGTGGGTTCAGTCCCTGGTTGGGAAGCTAAGATCCCACATTTCTCAAGGCCACAAAATCAAAACATAAAATAGAAGCAATATTTAAAAAATTCAATAAAGACTTTAAAAATGGTCCCACATCAAAAAATCAAAAAAAGTTTTAAAATAAATAAATATATACCCAACACAAGCTAGCTAGTGTTATTTCAGTAAAGCAGAAGATAATCCCAGAAATGTCTCAAGTTTTCGCTTGCAAGGAATGTGTTAAGGAATATATCTAGTTTCTGTGTCGATGCTAAGTATCTTTCAAGGTGCCAAAACAATATTTATAGTTGGTATTACTATGTAATTGGAAAGGTTGACAATACATATGATATAAAATGAATCTTTTAATTTCAGACCTCTGTTCTACAAAATACATGACATGACTTACCTGGAGAATCTGGATTTTGTGGGGAGAATGACTTCTCCACAGATTTGGATTCTTTCTGCTCCATTTTCTCTGTGGTTGAACCAAACTCCTCTTTCTTTATCTCTTTTTGCTCATCCTGTTCCTCATTTTCAGTTTTGTCAGTATGAGTCTGATCAGATTCTTCCAACATCAGATCCTTTTTTCCTCTGACAGCCCAGTGCATTGACTACATTAATTGAAAGCAGATGTATAACATAAAATCCATATTATATAGTTTCTATATTTAAAGTTCAGTATGTAGTAACAATTACCCTACTATTATAGTGCTGATTAACAAAATGTTAGACTTGACTATTAACCAGATATTAATCAACTAATTCAGATATTAATCGATTAATCCTCACTGATTTGGAAAGCTAAGAATATGAGGAGAAATTTATATCCTAGTATAAAGGAAAGGGACCAGCATCAGAGAAATTAAAAGAATGATGTTTTCCCATAAAATTAGCCATGAAATTGCCAAATGTCCAAGCAATTCAGTTCCTAGATACAAAGAATTGAAAACAAGTGTTCAAAGAAGAACTTACACACAAATATTCATAGCGGTCACGGAAATAATCCAAATGTCCATCAATTCATTGGATAAACAAAAATGTGGCACATCCATGCAATGAAATACTATTTTACCATAAGAAAGGAAGAAAGTACTACAATGTGGATAAACCTTATAAATATTATGCTTAGTAAAAGAAGTCAAACAAAAAGCCACATTTTGTATAATTCCAGAATAGACAAATTCACACAGATAGAAAGCAGATTAGTGGTTATCAAAGGCTGGGTGAGAGGGGAATAGGAAATGATTGCTCACAAGGACAGGGGTTTCATCTTGGGGTGATGAAAAAGATCTCAAACTAGATAGTGATGATGGGTGAACAACATTGGGAATGTACTTAGTGCCACTGAAACGTACACTTTAAAATGGTTAAATGGTAGGTCTTATGTGTATTTTACTATCAAAAAACAAACAACTGGACTGTGTACCTTGAGCCATGCCAGAGATTAAACCTACTACTGTTGTGACCTTCCTTCCAGCCATGATCAATGCAGAGCTGGCAAATATTAGAATTCTGGATTATACATCTTCTCTTTAAGAAAACTCATGGCACAAGCAGTTGTTGTTCAGTCCCTCAGTCGTTTCCAACTTTTTGCGACCCCATGGACTGCAGCACACCAGGTTTCTCTGTCCTTCTCCATCTCCTGGAGCTTGCTCGAACTCATGTCCATGGAGTCAGTGATGCCATCCAACCACCTCATCCTCTGTTGTCCCCTCCTCCTCCTGCCCTCAGTCTTTCCCAGCATCAGGGTCTTTTCTAATGAGTCAGGTCTTCACATCAGTGACCAAAGTATTGGATCTTCAGTATCAGTCCTTCCAATGAATATTCAGGGTTGATTTCCTTTAGGATTGACTGGTTTGATATCCTTGCAGTCCAAGGGGCTCTCAAGAGTCCTCTCCAACACCACAGTTCAAAAGCATCAATTCTTCTGTGCTCAGCTTTATTTATAGTCCAACTCTCACACCCATACATGACTACTGGAAAAAACCATAGGTTTGACCCTATGGACCTTTGTTAGCAAAGTAATGTCTCTGCTTTTTAATAAGCTGTCTAGGTTTGTCATAGCTTTTCTTCAAAGAAGCAAGCATCTTTTAATTTCATGGCTTCAGTTACCATCTGCAGTGATTTTGGAGCCCAAGAAAAGTCTGTCACTGTTTCCATTGTTTCACCATCTATTTGCCATAAGGTGATGGGACTGGATGCCATGATCTTAGTCTTTTGAATGTTGAGGTGTGTTTTTTGTTTGTTTGTTTGTTTTGTGTTGTTTTTTTTTTTTTGGATGCAGGGGTCTTTATTTTTTTCTTTTATTGGGATATCATTGCTTTGCAGTGTTACATTAGTTTCTGCTGAGTTTTAAGTTAGCTTTTTGACTTTCCTCTTNGTTTGTTTGTTTGTTTTGTGTTTTTTTTTTTTTTTGGATGCAGAGGTCTTTATTTTTTTCTTTTATTGGGGTATCATTGCTTTGCAGTGTTACATTAGTTTCTGCTGAGTTTTAAGTTAGCTTTTTGACTTTCCTCTTTCACCTTCATCAAGAGGCTCTTGAGTTCCTCCTTGCTTTCTGCCATAAGGGTGGTATCATCTGCATATCTGAGGTTATTGATATTGATATTGATATTGATATAGATATTTCAGAGTATTTACTATAGGTCAGTCATTAATCCTCACCCCATCATCTAAGGCAGTCCACGGGGTCACAAAGAATCAGACATGACTGAGTGACTTCACTTTCCTCCCATTCACTGACAGAATTATTCTGGAGACTTTTTATGAATGTGCCTGTATACATTATGGAAGGTTTCTTAAAGAAAACACAAGAAACTACAATGGTGGCTTTCTGGGAGAGAGACGTAGAACTGAGGTATGAAATAAAGATGGACTCACTTTTTATTACATATCCTATTGTACTAGTTTTAAGTGTTTTATTATGTTTTAAGTTACAGTTTTAAATCAAGTGTTGGGCATTCCCCCACTGACTTCTGGTTAAACTTTTATATTTTTAGACAAACACAAGATTCAAAACACTTGAAAACTCTCCCCAGAAACCCGATATCCTAGAATGGTGTCCAATATACTTGGTAGTGGTCCTTTGCCAAATAATTTAACTGTGTAATTTTTCCAACCTAGCTCTCGCTACTGATGGTGATGTCAGAAGTGAGGAAAAAAACGAAAAATGGATCTTCAAAATGGAGCAAAGGTAAGAGACAATTACTTTTACCCATGCATGCTTTTGGACTCTTTTCACATATGTCTTATATATGTATTTCCTTCTTCTTCTTTTTTTTTTGGCTGAGCTGCATGGCTTTCAAGATCTTATTTCCTTGGCCAATTGAACCTGGACCATGGCAGTGAAAGTGCCCAGTCCTAACTTTGGGACTTCCTGGCAACTCTCTGTATTTCCTATTAAGATGTTTAAAACTGGATGGATGAGTAGATAAATTAAAGGGAGAATAGATGAATACAGAGTAAGAAAGAGAGAGAGTTTGCTGTATCAAGAATATTCAAGTAGAATAATTAGCTGTGGCATAAGCCAAAATAATACACATAATTGTTTCTTGAAATCTCATCTGATACTGTGGGATGCTATTCCTAAAGCACTACTGAATAGTAACCTCTGTTACTCAGAAACTCAAGAAAAACCCATAAGCCATGTATTGGGGCAAATTAAAACCACAGAATAAATTATTTTCCTAATAATGAGGATATTGTTTTCCTGTGCTAAAAAAAGAAAAAGAATAAAAGCAAAGCAAAAACAAAAACATTGATTTTCTGAAGTCCAAGGCTTAGTGAATAAACTCAGAAGTTGCGACATTTAAAAATTGTGCCAAAACTCACAGAAGGGGCCACTGCCTCTGCTACACACCCATCCCATGATGCAAGGGACATCAGGCTTTTCATCTGCAGTGCACTGAAGTCTGAACTCTCTCAAAATACTACAGCTGCCAACTCCTTCCCAGAGCACCACTTTATTTGCCAGTTTGAACAAAGGAACATAGGGAAGCAGTGGCCCATTGCATGTGGACTTGGCCATGTTTGCTCACCCAAGCAACGTGAAGGGGTGGGGCGGGGAAGGAGCAGGGATCATCAGCATCTTACAGAGCTTAGAGTGATACCATAATTTCTTACCACTTGTCTCAGGAGCACTAACACTGACCACATAAACAGGAACCAGGAGAAGCACCTCATCAGAAAAAAGGGAAAGTACAACCTGGTAAAATGCTTCCTTGGAATCTTAAATAAATCTGTTCATCATCATTTTTTAAGAGAATTTAGAAATGTTAATAATATGGTATTTATGAATAGCAGCCAACATGATCACAAATGGGCTTCCCAGGTGACGCTAGTGGTAAAGAACCTGCCTGCCAATGCAGGAGACTTAGGAAGCGCAGGTTCAGTCCTTGGGTCAGGAAGATCCTGGGAGGAGGGCATGACAACACACCCCAGTATTCTTGCTGGGGAATCTCATGGACAGAGGAGCCTGGCGGGCTACAATCCATGGGGCCACAAAGAGTCAGACATGACTGAAGTGACTGAGCACACACATGATGACAAATAGATGATCTCAACCAAATTAAAAGGTACAAAGATACATTCAAATATAGATAAGTAAATATACATAAAATATACATACTAAAGGGCAACATAGCCTTGTGCACACCCTACAACCACAAGGATATTCAAGCCTTCTGCTTTGAGCCAACCAGAGAACTCACTTCTTCCTACATTCAACCTGTCTCTCCTCAACTGCAAAGGAGCATCATACCGATTTCTCTTCCCCAAAGAAAGACCCCGTAAAGCAATGTCATCATTCA
>SJYV01028340.1:0-12385 GCA_006410875.1 Neotragus pygmaeus | reverse complement strand
AAAAAAAAAAAAGCCAATAGTTTGTAAGCAGTTGACACTATCCCTTAAAGATATTAATTTGGCAAAACTGGCGACTAGTGAATTTTTTTTTAAATAGACCTTTATTTTAGAACAGGTTTAGATTTACAGAATCATTGAGAAGACAGTACAGTGAGTTCTCATAGACCCCCCGGCCAGTCTGGCTTATTGTAAACGTTTTCCGTTAGCTTGGCACGCTTGGCACAAATAACGAACCAGTGCCACGTACAGTGGCGTTTCCTGGTCCCAGGTTGTTCTGGGTTGTGACGGTTTCTCAGGCTTTCCTGGTTTGGGATGGCCTGGATCGCTTTGAGGAGCACTGGTCGGGCTTTTTGTGGAATGTCCCTCGGTTGCGATTTGTCTGGCGTTTTGCTCACAGTTAGCCAGGCGTGATGTGTTTTGTGGAGGAAAAGCACGAGGTTAAGTACAATCCTCATGACACGTACATACTGTCATTAACAGTATTTATCACTGTGGATGTTAATCTTGTTGACCTGATTTGAGGTAATGCTTGTCAAGTTTTTGCACTGTACAGTTACCCCTTTTTTCTCTCCTTCTCTGTAGAAAGTTGCTTTTTATGTGTAGTTCATACTATGCATAAGGGAATTAATGTGCCACCTCCTGGCAACTAGGTGAATTTGAAGTTCCACACTTAAAGATCAAAGTTAGACAGCGACACCTGCTGGTAAAACATAGTAGCCGTATGTGTAGGCACAAGCCAGAATTAGGAGACTGGAAGTCTTCCAGAATGCCCAAGGTGAATTTTTAAGTCTGTTATCTTTAACCAGTATCTTTAAGTCTGGTTTCCTTTGGTCTGGGTGGAAGCTTTGAGTAGAAGATACTTTTGAAGCATGTAGAGATTTAAATTTCTTCATAAATTCTTAGTGCATATCTGGGAAGGAGAGAGATTCAGTGTAGGAGAGCATCTCTGACTTAAACATGAAAGTCAGGCTGGAAACAAACCACCACTTTTCCCCCCAGAAGTTCACTTTACAGCAGCTTTGCTAGGAGGTTATTGTTTGCTGTTAATAATCAACCTTGTATTGGTCCTTTTACCGCCCTTGGGAAGGCGAGGGATTATGAGATGGACGAAGACTCCTATCCAGTAGAGTTTATTATCAGAGGGAGACCCAGTAAACATATAGCATCAGTCAGTTCAGTTCATTTGCTCAGTCGTGTCCAACTCTTTGTGACCCCATGAATCACAGCACGCCAGGCCTCCCTGTTCATCACCNAAGGGGACAGCGGAGGATGAAATATTTGGATGGCATCACTGACTTGATGGACATGAGCTTGAGTAAATTCCGGTAGTTGGTGATGGACAGGGAAGCCTGGCGTGCTGCAGTCCATGGGGTCGCAAAATGTCAGACACAACTGAGTGACTCAGCTGAACTGAACTGAACTGAACTAAGACACAGCAATGAGATCTGAGAGCCCAGCAAGCTGAATCAGGGGCCAGAGCCAGGTCCTGGGGTGGGAGTGGGGCGGGGGTGGATGGGAATGACATCAGGAACCCATGCAGCTCCAGAGCCCAGCACATTGCCCTTGCCTCCCTCAGGGCCTCTTGTCATGTATGATGACAGAGGATGGGATAGTTGGATGGCATCACCAACTCGATGGACTTGAGTTTGAGCGAGCTCTGGGAGATGGTGAAGGACAGAAAAGACTGGTGTGCTGTAGTCCATGGGGTTTCAAAGGGTCAGACACGACTGAGCAACTGATCAACAACAAGGCAAGTGTAAAGCCTTATGATGATGATCAGCAAGAAGAAAAATAAACTCAGACAAATATGGAAAATAAAAGAAATGAAGATGTACATAAAAAGTAGAGTATTTAAGTAAAAATATTTAGTAGCTACTAAAAACACCCTCTGTGTGTGTGTGTGTTGTGTGTGTGTAAAAACTAAAATTTTAAGCAGCAAGAAAGTTGGAGCTAAGGTGAGAGGATGTCCAAAGGGGAGTTGAAACAAGCTATAGCCCTGGTTGTGGGTGGAGGAGGCTGGATTTGTAACTGAAGACTTTGTTTCAGTAACTTTTTCACTCTAGAAGGATAAAAATATGTGCCATAGCAGCCAAATAATAGAGAATCAGAAAAAAGGCAGGGGAGAACATTGCAGAGAGGGAAGGCTGCAATTTTAACAATTCAACACAGCAGGAAAGGAGAGAAAAAAGAAGCAAAGAAGACAGTGGGGGAAACAGGCATAAATAACCCTGTTTGGTCAAACAATGATAAGAACCTCCCATACATGTATGTATATGTGTATAATCGTGCATGTGTATGTGTGTTTGTGCAAGTGGGCATGCACCTATTTACATGCATTTATGAGTGTGGAGGTGATCTGCATGGGAATCTACAAAATTGTTCCGATGGGTTACCTGGGGGTGGAAATGGGTGGAGGGTGAACTGGATGAGAAAGTGAGAGCCAAGCAAGATGAAAACAAAACCACACATCAATAAGTGAGTATGCCTTATGGTTTATGTAAAAGAGTATCTGTGTGTGTTTATAAAAAGAAATTAAAATTTAAAGACCCACTGTGGTATGCTTCAGATGCGATGCTCTTGTAGCATGCTGAAAACTGTTCTGGGGACCTGCCACTTGTGAGGACTGAAAATATTCACCACCTGAGCCGCAGTGATAGGTTGGGGGCCGTGGGGACTGTTTCAGCTTATTAGTCAGGGCTCTGTTATTGCTCAGGAACCTGATTGAGAAGGGGGGAAGATGGAGGATGGAGAGTCAGTGGGGAACCCAGAGCAGGAGCACGGCCTGAGAGCTTTTCCACTGGCCTGGGCTGGAGAAAGGCGTCCGAGAAGTCTGCAGCCCTCCCCCGGAGCAGAAGTTGGGTCCTTCCCTGGTTCCCTAGACACAAAGGTCCAGGGATGGAGCACAGGGTGGGAGATCAGAAATGGTTTAATGCTTGGCATGCATTTTTAAGCCTTTTCATTCCAAAATGATATTTCAGTCCTCCGGAATTTCAAGATCATATTTGTTAACATTATTTGTTAACATTATTAAGTCACAGAGAGAGAAAAAATGCAGTTCATTCTAAAAACTATCAGTGATTTTAAGAAAAACATGTTGTAATTTGCTTTGATTCCCCTTATGGGTCTTCTCTCCAGGGCACCCCATTACCCTGACCCTTCCTTGTAGAGGAGGACGTGACCCATAATTGATGAGCATTTCAGCTTGGGATGAAAACACCAGACCTGGGCTCCTTTCTCATCACTAGGATAGTACCTGATGATCATATTTGGCGAGACACTCTAATTTATTTTGAAAAACGATCAAATTATACTATGTCTGAGAGACCAGATTCCTTTCCTATGGGTTATTCATCCTGGCTACCCAAGGAATCATAATATTTATATGAGATTAGCACATTCTGTCTGAAGCTTAGGCATTTGGCTATTGTATATGCTTAATTAAGCTGAGGAGCTTATTGATATCACTATTCCAGTATGTGATAATATTCCATGAACATATTCAGAGAATTAAGTAAATGAGTGCATTTGTTGAAAAGCTCAAACAAATGTGCAGGTTAGGTAAGCACAAGGAAAATTTTCCACTGAGTAACCAGCATGAATTGTTAAGTATTAAACTTTTCAGGGAGCTGGGCTTCATGATTGTGTTGGCATCCATTCAAAAGATGTTACTTTCGATGCCTGGAAGTCCTTATTTCATCAAGGGAGGAATCTACCCAGCTTCTAAGACCTGCCCTGGAGAAGATGTAGATCATAATCTTTCTTTCCATTTGAAGATGTGGCTCTGTTTGCCAGGGATGCTATTTGGGGCGAGGGGAGGGCCCCTGCATCACGGCTACTGACCTCCATCCCTGCAGCCTAAACGTAGCACAGGATGCTTTCAGAGGTGCCCGAGCGCATTCAAGACTCCCCTGCTCCAGACTGGGAGTGGATAGGGCTATCACACCTGTTCCCAACATCCCCTACTCACATGGGGCGCTAGTTTCTATGGACCCTGCATTGACTGGGGAGGTAGAGGGCAGGGTTCACCTAAGGGATATAAAATAAGATGTTTGATTTGGCAATGCATATAGCTTTTAGGTAGACTAACATGAAGATAGTTTCACATTGCTCTTTGGTACAGATAATAAACTCTTGCACTCCAAGATAAAGCTTGGTGTTTAAAAAAAGTCTATGGAAAGAAATATGCCCCAGGGAAGGCTCAGTGCTGGTCACACCGCCAGCTGATGTGTGAACTAACTGCCTTACAAAGAGCGCTTCTTGACGCGGGAATTGTTCTCCTTCAGAAGAGGCTGGAGCTTAGGGGAAACGTGTCCATGGGTTTGTAAATAACAGATAAAATCAGACGGAAGTGGTTTCAGCTTCCAGGTTTAAAAGTCACCTTTTAATGTGCTATTATACCCATTGCTTCTTTCTCATGTAATGAGGGCCCTTGGGCTCTGCCTCTGCAGCCACCTACTGGGGGCTGGGATCTGTGAGAACAGTTCAGGAGAATCACTCAGGGTAGCCACGAGGGGCTGAGCCTAAGAGAAGGAGCCAGTGGGAAGACTGGGCAGTCGTGGTGGAAGTGAGAAGCCTGAAAAGCGTGGCTGGCCTTCTGAGATCACCTAGTGGTGAGGGCTCCCTCGGGAGGAGGACAGTGGCAACTGGCCTAATCGCAGCGGGACCCTGGGCCCGGGAGAATGGAAAGAACAGGGGTTTGGGGAGCAGGTGGGCTGGGACTGCCAGTAACTTCCGGTGAGTCATCTTGGGCCACTTCATCCCTTTCAGCTTCAATTTCTTCACTAAAATCAGGTGATAACACCATTGCAGTGAGGATGCTGAAAGAACTGGACAAGATATACAGGAGATCAAACCAGTCAGTCCTGAAGGACATCAACCCTGGACATTCATTGGAAGGACTGATGCTGAAAATGAAGCTTCAGTACTTTGGTCACCTGATGGGAAGAGCTGANCTTCGGCACTCAGCCTTCTTCACAGTCCAACTCTCACATCCATACGTGACCACTGGAAAAACCATAGCCTTGACTAGACAGACCTTAGTCAGCAAAGTAATGTCTCTGCTTTTGAATATGCTGTCTAGGTTGGTCATAACTTTTCTTCCAAGGAGTAAGAATCTTTTAATTTCATGGCTGCAGTCACCATCTGCAGTGATTTTGGCACCCCTAAAAATAAAGTCTGACACTGTTTCCACTGTTTCCCCATCTATTTCCCATGAAGTGATGGGACCAGGTGCCATGATCTTCGTTTTCTGATCATTGTTTAAATTTTCATTTCTTTTTTTTTTTTTTAAGAAAAGCTTTATTGAATTCTGGTTAATATACCACACAATTCACCCATTTGAAAATGCAAGTTAAGAGCTTTTACTGTATTCATAGGGCCATCAGCAGATCAGTTTTAGAACCTTTTCATCTTCCCTAAAAAAAACCTCTTAATTCTTGCCTGTTAATTCCAAACCCTGTCTTCCCCAGTGCCTGGTGACCACTACTGTATGTTCTGTCTCTATAGGTGTGCCTATTTCTGGATGTTTGATATAAGGAGAATCATACACAATGGTTTTTTGTGACAATTTTTTCCATGGGATAGTGTTTTCAGTGTTCATTCATGTTCTAGCACGCATCAGTCGGTACTTTGTTTTTGTTGTCAAATGAGCGTCCCTTCTATGGATATATCACATTTTCTCTGTTCGCTGCCTTTGATGGACAGTTGGGTTGTTGCTACTTTTTGGCTGCTGTGAGAAATGCTGCTATGAACGTTCATGTGTGAGTTATTGTGTGGACATATGTTTTCATTTTTCTCGGGTGTATACCTAAGACTATAATTGCTGAATCATGTTTAACTGTGTATTTAACCTTTTGAGGAACTGCGAGACTGTTTTCCAAAGTGGCTGCTTCATTTTATGTTCATGCCAGCAGTGTATGAGGGTTCTGTTTCCTCCACGTATGCATCAAAGCTAAGAAACCACTGCCTAATCCCAGATCATAGAGATTTGCATCTATGTTGCTTACTGAAATTTTTATAATTTTAGCTCTTTAGGTCTTTAACCTATTTTGAGTTTGTTTTTGTACGGTCAGTTTTTATTATCCAGTTAGTGAAGCTGGATATCTTCCTGTGACTTTACTGGAGGTTGGCATTTCCTTTATGAATTGCCTCTTCATTTGAAAATGTGTTTCCTCATTGTTTTGTGAATACTCTGTATATCTGCAAAGGACATTAACCCAGTTGAGAATATCTATTTTTTTCTTAGTTACCTTTTTTCTTCAACTTGACACTGTAATAAATAATAATCCCTTTCCTCCCAGCCATGATAATTTTTCCCATACAGTTTCTGGCTTTGAAGCTTGTTTCTAACCTAGGATGTTTAAAAAAAAAAAAGGTAATGTATTTTCTGCTATTACTTTTATGTCCTCATGTTTAGTGCTTAAAGCTGGAGTGTATTTTGACGTGAGATGGGGAGATCTTATTTTTTTCAGATGGTGAGTTGTCCCACAGCCACTTAGGAGTAGTCAGTCACCTATATCATAGCTCGGGTGCTAGACTCTGTCATGCATTAGATTTGTATAGTCTTGGGCTGTTTCTGAACCTTCTGGTTCGTTGATCTCTTTAGTGTGGTATCCGTGCTACACTTGAATTATTATAAGTTTACAGAATGTATCAGCATCTGGTTGGATAGGTGCCTATCTCTACCCACAGTATTCTTTGTTTTTCAAGTTTTTCTGGCTATTTGCACAATGCTTTATTTTTCAAGTGAACGTTAGAACTTTAGTGAATCAGCTGGAAAATTGGGAATGATGGTGGAGAAATAGGTTTTTGATTTTTTTTTTTTTGCCCAATTTTAGTCAGCTATGGTTAAAACTTTGTGAGAATTCCTGAGCTTTCAGAACCTGTTGCTTATGTTAGGAGCACGGAGATAAAGTTCCCACTTTTTGGAGGGCTTCACTGGAGCCATGTGAAAGGGTAGACAAACAGCCAGCCAGTCTGTGGTTCTGGGGAGGCCCCCAAGCTCTCTCATTTGCCTCTTCCCATTGGCTGCCCCGAGGCTTGCCCTGTTTCAGCCCCAGGGGCTCTGATCTTGGTGGCTTCTGGGGCTCTCCCAGGGAAACCCAGCCCCTTACTTCCTACGTCGACTGTTGCTTTGCCTGAATAGTATCACGAGATGGTTAATGGTGATGGGTTTTTCTCTCAACCCGATCTTTTCTGCTTTGTTTTTTTAACAAATTCTGCCCTATTAACAGTACCCTTATATTCTCTAGTGCTGCAAAAAATTTTTTTCTTTTTATATTGCTTAGCTTTTCTGGAAGTTGAAAAGCAGAAAGGATCAGGTGTTTTTCAAGTGGCACCCTAAAGCTAGAGTTGCGCTGGGCGGGTATGTCTGTCATCCCTAATGGCAGTTCACTTTGCTTTTCTTTGTAATCTGACAGTGGGAGCCACCAGAGTCTTCACTGTGACGTGGTTTTTGCTTTTTAATTTACGTTTTGTCTCGGAAGTTGGCTTTAACACTGCTTCATTAACTAGGGCACAGCTTATTACACAGCAGAGAGATTTCATAACTCAATGGGCACAGATTTTGGAGAGGAAGCAAATACATTTATTAAAATCTTTAGTTTTTAATTTCACTTGGAAATTTAATGCTTGCTTCAATTTTTATGATGGGAGCTTTTCTAGAAGGCTGCATTTGTGTGTATTATGGACCCATTTATGTTTGGGTAGCAGTAAACACATAAGAATTAATAAGGAGAAATTTGTAATGCAGTGTTTGTTTTTCTTAATATGAAGTAATCAGTAAAATGTCTCACTTCACTCTTTAGTTGGTTCCTTTTTTTTTTTGTACTGTTCAATATATGTGCTTTTAGCTGATCAAGCACGTAAGTTAATAAGCAGTGAATTCACTGGTTGACCCTTGAATTAAATCAGGCTTGGTGACTGTTCTTTATAGGAACAAAATTTTTTTTTAAATTTTATTAAAGTGTAGTTGAGGCACAATATTATATAAATGACAGGGGTACAGTGTAGTGATTCAGTTTTTAGAGGTTCTGCTCCACTTACAGTTACCATAGAACACTGGCTATATTTCCAGTGTTGTACAATGTATTCCTGTAGCTTATTTTGCACCTAATAGTTGCGCCTCTTACTCTCCTCCTCCTGTAATTGCCTCTCCTCTCTCCCCGCTGGTAACTGCTAGCTGCTCTCTGTATCTGTGAGTCTGCTTCTGTTTTTGTTACAGCCAGGAGCTTGTTGTATCTTTTAGATTCCACGTGTCAGTGATGTTGTTGCTGTTCAGTCTCCCTGTCTGGTTTGACTCTTTACGACCCCATGGACTGCAGCATGCCAGGCCTCTCTGTCCCTCACTATCTCCTGAAGTTTGCCCAAGTTCATGTCCGTTGCACCGGTGATCCAGCTGTCTCATCCTCTGACGCTGTCTTCTCCTTCTGCCCTCAGTTGTTCCCAGCATCAGGGACTTCTCCAGTGAGTCAGCTGTTCGCATCAGATGACCAAAATACTGGAGTTGCAGCTTCAGCATCAGTCCTTCCAATGAGTATTCAGGGTTGATTTCCCTTAAGATTGACTGGTTTGATCTNCCTCAGTTGTTCCCAGCATCAGGGACTTCTCCAGTGAGTCAGCTGTTCGCATCAGATGACCAAAATACTGGAGTTGCAGCTTCAGCATCAGTCCTTCCAATGAGTATTCAGGGTTGATTTCCCTTAAGATTGACTGGTTTGATCTCCTTGCTGTGCAGGGGAGTCTCAGGAGTCCTTTCCAGCGCCACAGTTCAAAGGCATCAGTCCTTCAGCACTCAGCCTTCTTTACGATCCAGCCCTCATAGCTGTATGTGACTGTATAAGTGACGTCATACAGTATTTTTCTTTCTCTGTGTGATTTATTTCACTTAGTATAGTACCCTCCAAGTCCATCTATGTTGCTTCAAATGGTTAAGATTTCCTTTTAATTTTGATGCTCTTTTATTTGTTTGTTACTTATTTTTGGTTAGGAGCAATATTTTCTGTTAGTTTGATATGAATAGGAAAAATAGTTTTCTGTCACGTAGCGGCTATGCAGTAAATATCTGTCAAATTGCATAGAAGAAGCAATTTTAAAAATGACAAGAGGACAGTGGACACATAAAGACTGAGTGGTTGAAATCTTTGTTCAGATTTCCTACCCAGAAACAGTAGCTTTTCTGAGACAATCTACTAGACTCTTATTTCATAGATTATAAAATACTTTCTTATAAACTAACATAAAGTATGGTATATAGGAAAGTACTTTACCAGAGTATTTAGTGCTCTAAAATGTATATGTTTTCAGATTAACCTTTGATATATGTAATAGATTATCGTAACATGTTGCAAATAGGATTTTTGAAGGTTCCAACACACACATATATATGCAGATATAGTTTTTTAGAAACTTCATTATGGAAAATGTCAAAGTCACTTCAGTGCAGTGACCCCTCAATGTACTCATCACCTAGTCTCCGCACATATCAATCAACTCATGACCAGTCTTGTTTCATCTCTTTCCCTACCCACTCCCTCATCCCCACACCAGGTGATTTTTTTTCTTTTTCAAAAAAGTGACTTAAACAACATTTTTTTATCTAATAATTCTAGAAGTCAAAAGTGCAAAATCAGTCTTCATGGGTTAATATCAAGAATCCTGGAGTGGATAGCCTATTCCTTCTCCAGTGGATCTCCTGGACCCAGGTCTCCTGCACTGCAGGGAGCTTAGCAGAATAGTTGGTGTATTAATATACACGGGGCTGTATCCCTTCTGAAGTTTCTAGGGGGAATTTGTCCTTCCCTTTTCCATCTTCTGGAGGCGGCCTGCATTGCTGGCTCAGGCCTCTTCCTCCATCTTCAAAGCCAGTGGCATTGCATCTCCTCTCCTCTCTGACATCTGGTTCCATCCTTCAATCTTTTTTTTTTTTTTTTNTGAAGTTTCTAGGGGGAATTTGTCCTTCCCTTTTCCATCTTCTGGAGGCGGCCTGCATTGCTGGCTCAGGCCTCTTCCTCCATCTTCAAAGCCAGTGGCATTGCATCTCCTCTCCTCTCTGACATCTGGTTCCATCCTTCAATCTTTTTTTTTTTTTTTAATTAAGATAAAATTTACATAACATAAAATTCACCAAAGTGTATAAATCGGTGGCTTTTATCATATTCACAGTGTTTTGAATCACCGTCACTATCTAATTTCAGAATATTTTCATCATCCCCAAAAGAAGTCCCGTACCCATTAAGTAGTCACATCCAATCCCTTCTTTTCCCCCAGCCCAAATATTATGAATAATGCTGTTTGAACATTTTCTGTACAAGTTTTTGTGTGAAAACTTGCTTTCAGTGATTTTGGCTGTATACCAAGGAGTGGAATTGCTAGATCATATGGTAATTCTAAGTTTAAGTTTTTGAGAAACTGCCAAACTGTTGTGCCAGTGGCTGTGCCATTTTACATGCCTGCCAGCAGTGTGTGAGAATTCCCATTTTTCTATCTATGTGCCAACACTTGTGATTTTCCTCTCTTTCCCGCCTTTTATGGCCATCCTAGTGGATTTGAAATGTTATCCCAGGTGATTTTTTTTTTAATACTTTGGCTTAAAACATATGCAAGTGCTGCTGTTTAGTCCACTTCCTTTTTTGCTTTCTGTCCTCAGAATTTACAAGTTAATACAAATAGTTGGCATTCATTTGACATCTGCCATGTACTGGGAGCAGTGTTGAGCTCTTCACTTGTATTATTTCACTTACGGGATATAGTTACCCTTGACTTGATCAGCAATCCAGATTCATATATGGGCTTCCCTGATAGCTCAGTTGGTAAAGAAGGTGCCTGCAGTGCAGGAGACCTGGGTTCAATTCCTGGGTCCAAAAGATCCTCTGGAGAAGGAATAGGCTACCCACTCCAGTATTTTGGGGCTTCCCTTGTGGCACAGCTGGTAAAGAATCCGCCTGCAATGCGGGAGACCTGGGCTCAATCCCTGGGTTGGGAAGATCCCCTGGAGAAGGGAAAGGCTCCCCACTCCAGCATTCTGGCCTAGAGAATTCCATGGTCTATATAGTCCATGGGGTCGCAAAGAGTAGGACACGACTGAGTGACTTTCACTTCAGATTCCTATGCATAAACAACCCAGTAGGTAATTATAAGGGTGCGGAAGAGAATAGGTGTATTCTTTTAAGGAAGCTTGAAATAGGAAGAAGCAAATTTATGAAGCCACAGACATTTGACCATAAGATTGCTTATTACAGAAGGAAATTCTGTTTGCAGAAGGATTCACTCCCAGGTTCCTTTACCTAGCAAGCTTCTTTGGTTCATTAAACCACGTTCAAGGTACTAAATCTGAAGAATGGATAACTCTTTTCAGAAGGTTGTCTGTTGTGTGAAATGAGGCACACCTAACTACTTATTTGCTCATTAGACCTTTTCCCTGATTCTTGTTCAGTGTAAGCAGATGGGAGTATGCTCAGCAGGACTCATGAGATTTAAATGTCACTGGCTTTGGTAATTAGAAAGTTTTGATGATTTGAGAAGAGTGCTTTCTGCATTAGGCAGGGATGGGGCAGAGAAATGCAGCCTTGAAGGCAGTACCACAGATGGCTTCATTTCAGGGTGAAGAAAGGTTAGGGGTGGAGAAATCAAAGGGAAAGAGTGAAAGTAAAGGTAAATGATTCTTTTCAAAAAGGTTGAATGAGACAGGAAGGAGATGGAGAAGATATAAGGTTACGAGATAGTAGTTGTTGTTTTTTCTTCCCCACGGTCAGTAGCGTGAGAACCAAACATGTTTCTGTAGACTCAGAGCAGAGCTGGGTCAGATGTTGAACACAAACGGCAGAGAAGCGGTAAGTAATGGATGAGGACAGGTGCACGACAGTGAATGGACACAGATGGAATGTGTAGCTCTGGGCACGGGGATGTGCTCTGTAGCCAGCGAAGGTGTGGAGGCAAAGGTGGTACCCAGTAGAGTCTTGACTCTTGAGATCGAAAACATATGGTCTTTCCAAAGCGCTTCAGGTTGAGACTGTTGAATTCTCTCATACCCAAATGCTTCTTTTCCAGGAGCGCTGGTATTGCCAATTCCTAAATATTTCAAATGTCTTCTGTTATAAAATCTGGGTTGCTTCTTGGCTTTCCTACTCTTAAATGCTTAGGATTCTACTTTTGGGAGCTAAGTTCTTGTTCATGTATCTTATTTCAACATTTGTGTACGTGTGTGTGTGCACGCATGCGCTTAGGGGTTTATAACTTAAAAAAAAAAATTCTTTTTAGACATATTACAGCATTTAAGGAGGCTGCAGACTTAAATGCTTGTTCCAGTTTTTTGGTCTCCTCCCACTCCAGTACTTTTGCCTGGAAACTCCCATGGATGGAGGAGCCTGGTAGGCTGCAGTCCATGGGG
>SJYV01028338.1:0-12768 GCA_006410875.1 Neotragus pygmaeus | reverse complement strand
TGTATTTTCCTCTGCCTATTTCATTTAGCTATAGTTTGAACTCTTGTTTCCATGATCTCATTTTAACTAGTAACATAAAATAACAGGAGAATCTGGCTATGTTTTGAAGATCTGAATAGAGAAGCTTATTGTATGAGAAGCAGCAATGCTTCCAGGAGTTTGGGAGAAATGGGGGTGGGTGCTCATAAGATTCTACTACATACTATTTGAAAGGGTGGGTNACTAGTAACATAAAATAACAGGAGAATCTGGCTATGTTTTGAAGATCTGAATAGAGAAGCTTATTGTATGAGAAGCAGCAATGCTTCCAGGAGTTTGGGAGAAATGGGGGTGGGTGCTCATAAGATTCTACTACATACTATTTGAAAGGGTGGGTCAGTAGTCAGCATGTTAAAGATTCCATAGAAATATAAACACAAAATTTCCACATGGTTATCACAGATGATTCCGTTTAGATTTTTTCTTTGTTGCTATCGTTAGTTGTAATGCCTCCACCCACGCACCACACACACACACATACAGACATGCATTCAAAGAGAAGAAATTTATGCATATAGACAGTCACCAAAGAATAAAAATAAATCACTTTGAATTCAGATATGCTAGCTCACATAAGCATCAGCAGGCTGTGATGCTAATTCTTTTCTTGTCCTTTCCTTTTAGAAAGATCCGGAGGGATTATCCTTCCAAAATCCTCATCCAGCTGTGCGCAGCCCTGCTCCTGCTGAACCTGGTGTTCCTCTTGGACTCGTGGATTGCTTTGTATGACATAAGAGGCCTCTGCATCTCAGTGGCTGTATTTCTGCATTATTTTCTCTTGGTCTCATTCACATGGATGGGCTTGGAAGCATTCCATATGTACCTGGCCCTTGTCAAAGTGTTTAATACTTACATCCGAAAATACATCCTTAAATTCTGCATTTTTGGTTGGGGTATGTATTATTTTTGCTCACGCATTGCCTGGGCTTTTCCTGCTTTTTCTCCAGTGTTTTGATTTTTAATCAGAGAGAGACATTGATGAAGCAAGTCACGCTTGGCAGGTTTCTAAAACAGCTTTATTCTTCTTTTCATGTTTCATTGCCCAAAGAGGAGCCTCGTCAAGTCTATTTCTAGAACACCTGTATATTTATGCTTGATTGGTTATGACCACAACACTCTGAGGTTAGGGCTGTGAATCTTTTTTGTATCTCTAGCAACTGGAACTGGGGCTGGCACACAGAAGATGCTCAGTCAATTGAAAATATTAGCTTGGTGATAATGAGGTCAGACGGTCAGACCCTGAGCTCCCAACTAGCCTCACGCTGCTCTGTACCTCCCAGATTCACACATATACACAGCCTGCTCAGCAGGGCAGAGAGAGAGAACATACAGCTAAAGTCTAATGTAACTTCATCACCACACCAGCCCAGTATTCCTGATTATGCCACCTGTTGATTGTTGGTCACTAAATCTTAGATGCCCCAAGATCTTAAAGAGTTCTTCATTCAACTGCCCCCCAAATGTAGGAACCTCCTGGACTTGACTTAGCTTTGACTAGAGATAATTTGATCTCTGCTTGAATACTTCTATTATTGGAGAGCTCATTACTTTAATTAAAAACAAGATTCTACTGAGTGCCTTTGAAAGATCTTACAGGCATTATTGAATACTTCATGAATTGGGTAGCATCCTGTCTAGCAGACAGAAAGGAGATTTGAGGAACTGTACTCAGTGAAAGACTTTATAGGCAGAAGGAAGCAGGAACAAGAAGTCACTCTGGGCAAAAAAGCGGGTTGGATTTCTGGGGTCTCTCAGACAGGTTACCTAACTAGTGATGATTGGGAAATTTCTGATTGATTGGTTTAAGATTCCATTTCTGGGAGAGCCAAAGCTGTGATGGAGTTAAGTCTCTAGTTCTCTTATGTGGCTAGCATAAGCAACTCGATTTTGGACCTGTTGTCTTATTTTTAATACCTTACAAGACAGCCACTGACCATTTTCTAAAGCTCTACAGTTCTAATTTTCCATTAAGTTCACTTGGCTCTCTGGTAGCACTTACCCATCAGTCTTGGTTTTGCTCTCTCAGGAAAAAAAAAAAAAGCTGACACTTCTGCTGAAGAGTCCTTTAGATAATCAACAAGTAATATATAACATTATGTATAATACTTTATGTCTTGATGTATTTTCACACAAGTAACCCCATAGAAAATAAGCCAGGGGAATTCGCTGGCGGCGCAGTGGTTTGGACTCTGCACTTCCAATGCCGGGAGGCCTGGGTTCAATCCCTGGTCAGGGAACTAGGATCCTGAAAGCCCCAGGGTGCGGGCAGTTATTGCTAATACCAGGTGAAGGTGTGATTTACCCTAATTCCCACAGCTCAAGAGCAGCTGAGGCTGGCTTTCTAATCTCCAAGGCATACCCTTCCACTGCATTAGAACTGCCACTCCTCTCAGACTCCATCTTCTTCAGGCTAAATATTCCTTCACATATTCCCTACACAACAGATTACCTCCCTTGTCATCTTGCCTGTTGTTATATCTTTGTGAAGGGTACAGAACAACACTTTTCTACAAGATAAGTCACTTATTCCCAGAAAAATAAGTCACTGCTTCTGATCTTGGGCATGGATTTTGTCTTCTTTGTAGAATTCAGAAACATCAGGTTCCCTTGTCAAGTCCAAGCTCCACACACTCAATATTTTATTTTTAGGAAGGAGTCTCCCTTAGAAAGTCACCATATGTCAATGTCTCCATAATGTCCAAATACAAAAGAATTTAATTAAATATCATGTTAGATGGTACCAGGTAGCTGTCTTATTTACCAGAGCCTTGAGATTGGATGTCAGGCTAGTCTGTGTGCAGAGTGTGAGATGTCGGCATGGGGTGGGGGATGATGGGGTGGAGGGCTGAAAAGAACTCCTCAGCGCAAGGTCACTACAGGAAGGAGGAGACTCCTCATTATGCTTCCTGTTAATGGAAGTGCCCTGAGCCCTTGAGAGAGCCAGTGGTGGCAATCAACACCCCCAAATAACTAGGGCAGACTTCTCAGTCCATCATCAGATTCCAGATAATCAGTTGAGAACACTGGGATTCATAACAGAAGGTTTTCCAGAAGTTACTGGGTTAATTCTTTGGTTTACGTTTTGGAGTTTGCCTGCCATCTGACCCTTATTTCCAGGTGGGTAAGGGTAGGTGGGTTGCCATTTACTTCTTACTCATTTGTGGTCCAGTTAGCAGAAGTGGAGGGGGTCTCTGGTCTGTGGTTGTTCAGGATCCAAGCTGCTAGAGACTATCTCAGGACAGGGCTTCCTAGATTGACCTGAACTGGGGAGAAAAGAGTAGAGAATCTCACAAGTGGTTTTATGGTCTAGGCCTAGAGGGGGAGCAAATCACTTCTGTCCATAGTCCACTGGACAAGACCTAGGCCACATACACCCACATGCTGGGAGGCAGAGAAACTGGGTGTGATGAATTGCTATGCTGTTTCAGAAGAAAACAGAAAATCTCCACTCTTTTTTCTCACCACCTTTAGTTATTAGAACTATGTGTGATCAGTGTTTCCTATCTCCCAGGCATCCCAGCTGTGGTTGTGGCCATCGTCCTGATTATATCTCCAGATAACTATGGGCTTGGATCCTATGGGAAATTCCCCAATGGGTCACCTGATGACTTGTGAGTACAAAACCCCACACGAAATTTTAAGTGAATTGGAAAGCAGAATTCTCAAAAAAAATGGAGGACCTAATCAGCATATCAGGTGGCTCTCATCCTGATAAAATCCAGTAATATTTACAGCAGACTTTGCAGTTATATATGTAAAGAGATCAGCTAGTTAGGAAAGTCATGCTGCTGCTGCTAAGTCACTTCAGTCATGTCTGACTTTGTGCGACACCATAGATGGTAGCCCACCAGGCGCCGCCATCTGCTGCTACTTAAGTATTTAAAAATTGAATTATATTTCAAAAATACTTTTATAAGCCTCTGATAAACATAAAATACAAGCTCTACTATATTAGTAAAGATTCATGGAATAGACTTACTAGGATTGAAAGAGGATAAAATCTTTTAGTGTTTTCAAATAATATTTTAAAAATATTTTCAATCACCAGATTTCCTAAAATAAACTCTCTTGGATTTCTTCCCCTAGAGCTGTTAAGTGGCTATGGAGATCAGAGGTTTTATCCTTTTTCAAATTTTGTGCTTGTAGGATAATGTTTCAGTAAAACAATATAGGTCCATTGTTACCATTTTGAACCATATTTTAGCAAGAAAAAAACCAAAACATGTTTTCCCTGTTTTTTCCCCCAATTCCAGTTGCTGGATCAACAGCAATGCTGTATTCTATATCACAGTTGTGGGGTATTTCTGTGTGATATTTTTGCTGAACGTCAGCATGTTCATTGTGGTCCTGGTTCAGCTTTGTCGAATTAAAAGGAAGAAGCAACTGGGAGCCCAGAGAAAAACCAGTATTCAAGACCTCAGGAGCGTCGCTGGCCTTACATTTTTACTAGGAATTACTTGGGGCTTTGCCTTCTTTGCCTGGGGACCAGTTAATGTCACCTTCATGTATCTCTTTGCCATCTTCAATACCTTACAAGGTAAGCTCTACAGCAAAAAATAAACACTGGATGACTCATTTGAACTGAAAAATATTGCAAGTAAAAGTTGGAGTGTCTACAAAGTAGCTTAAGATATAGGGAGGGGATATATGTATTTGTAGGCCTTCCCTGATGGCTCAGATGGTAAAGAATCTGCCTGCAATGTGAGAGACCCAGGTTCGATCCCTGGGTCGGGAAGACCCCTTGGAGGAGGAAATGGCAACCCACTCCAGTATTCTTGCCTGGAGAATCCCATGGACAGAGGAGCCTCGAGGGCTCACAGTCCATGGGATTGCAAAGAGTCGGATACAACTGAGCGGCTAACCCTTTCCCTATATGTATACATGGACTTCTTAGGTGACTCAATGGTAAAGAATCTGCCTGCCAACGGTTCGATCTCTAGGTCAGGAAAATCCCCTGGAGGAGGAAAGGCAACCCACTCCAGTATTCTTGCCTGGAGAATTCCATGGACAGAGGAGCCTGGTGGGCTACAGTTCATGGGGTCACAAACAGTCAGACACTACTTAGTGACTAAACAGCAGCAGCATATATCTTCATCTGGCTGACTCACATTGTTGTACAGCAGAAACTAACATGATACTGTAAAGCATTTATACTCCAATTAAAAAAATCAAGTAAAATAAAAAACAGATTTATCTTTGAGAAAGGGTGCTCTGAGATCCTTGGAAGAAAGGCTAAATTCACTAACTTCAAGAAGTGGTCCCTTTCCTTCCTTACCATCACTGCCTCCTGGGAGGGAACAAGGATATCAAGGGGAACCTACCAGTAACTGTTTCTGGGAGAGTCAATCACTCTTCCTTCACCTGGTTCCTTATCTTTTTTTTTTTGTTTAATTTTGCTACTGAAGTAGAACAGAACATGCATACAGAGAAGTACACATACCATAAACGTCCCCGTGCGGTCTCACCACTCTGAGCTCCTCTGCCTGCATTTGATTTGAAAACAGTGATAAGTGGGAAGTCAGTGGCAGCAGCCTGGCCCAGTGGCTAATCCCTGTGCAGTTCCTCTGTCTAGACATACAGCGGACAAGCCAGGCTCTGTGTGTGGCCCTTGTCCTTGGAGCTGCCCATTTAATGAAGCCCAGCTGCAGTCATTTGGGAACCCTTTTCCTCTGTGCTCTGTACAAAAGCAAATTACTCATTCTTTTGTTGACGCTTTTGTCCTACTCTTTGCGACCCCATGGACTGTAGCCCACCAGTCTCCTCTGTCTTGGGATTTCCCAGGCAAGAATACTAGAGTGGGTTGCCATTTCTTTTTCCAGGAGATCTTTCCAACCCAGGGATCAAACCCCCGTTTCCTGCATTGTAGGCAAGATTCTTTACCACAGAGCCACCAGGGAACCACACTCATTCTTTTAAATCAGCTTTATAAAAGAGTTGTCAGCTGTGACTAATATTTAGTGAACACACTTTGACATTAAAAGCCAAGCAAACTAATAGGTTTGTGTAGATGAGATGGTTGGATGGCATCACTGACTTGATGGACATGAATTTGAGCAAACTCCAGGAGTTGGTGATGGACAGGGAAGCCTGGCGTGCTGCAGTCCATGGGGTTGCAAAGAGTCGGACATGACTGTGAACTGAACTGATAATAAGCATTCTTATCCCTTGGTTGTCTTTTATTCCAAATCTTCTGTTGGGAAGCCTTTTAACTGCATTCTCATTGGCTTGTTTTCATCTTTTCCTGGTGGCTTTTAGCTCCCATAGCATCCTCCTGTAGTTCTATCTAGGCAGTAGTTCATTAACTTGAGATAGAATTCAAGTGCCTAATTTGGCTTATTTTATTTGGAGGAAGCCAGTGAATGTGCTTGTTGGTTACATGCAGTATCTTTATTTTTACCTACAGTGTACAATTTCTGAACTTGTATATCCAGATGTTGTGTTACTTATTGTAGGAAAGTTTTATTTGCCAACAGTGGCATGCTAAGAGACACTTATTTTTAAAGAGCAAAGATATATGCCCAAATCATACTGATCATAAACCTGAAAGCATCCTCACATACTTACGGTAGAAAATGAGCCTGCCCCTTCCTTATTTCCCCAGAATGACTTCTCATTATAATACAAATGGACAGAAAGAACATATTGTTTCATTTGTAAAAGGGAACTAAACCCTAATTCACAGGACTTTCCTGTAAAGGAAAGATGTGTACAGGTTCTGATTTGGGCCACGAGTACCCCCATTTTAATCTCTCATCTGTGCTGCTTCTCCCCTAATGCAACCAAGTGTAGCTGCCCAGGGTGGCAGGTGGACAAAGATGGGCATTATTTGAGATGTCAGTCTTCAGAGTGGGCATGTGCACCTGACTAAAAGCAAACCTGATATTTAAAAATGAAGGTCTTTTATTGGGGTTTGGGGCAAAGGAGGATTCAGAGTTTGTCCATTCATCCAGCTAATATTTATTTGCTTTCAAAGCCTTGAGGAGTGGTAGCAAGGGGGCCGCATGGGGGAGCCCTGCACCTGCCTGCGATGGGGAGGGGGAGGCAGAGCCTGAGGGCCTCTTGAGGTCTGTGGTGGCTTGGGAGGAAGAGGGGAGGGCCCAGGGAAGGGATGTGGCTGTGGACCGGAGAGGTGAGCTGAGGGATGAGAGACAAAGGAGGAGACAACATTGACAGAACATGGAAATCGATGACACATATGGAGGGATGGGGAGGTGGGAGCCATGGACAGAAGTAAAAAAAGCACAGTGCGAGAGCTGTGAGCTCCCATTTTCTTTCGGGGACTACAGCTTGGGAGATGGTCGCTCAGGTAGCTCTGAAGAACTGATCAGAAGAGGTATGGCGAGGGAGGTAGACATACACACAATCAACTACACATCTTGGCAGAAGGTTACTGCTTGTCATAAGGCCCAGATATCTTAGTGATTTTAGTGCTTTTCTAAGTGTGGGAAAATGCAAGAAACTACCTCATAAAATTTTCTCCTGAAAATACCTAATTATCCGAAGGCCTGTTCTACCAGTTTTTCCAGAGCATAGGGCACCTCATTCCTGATCTCCAGCCTGAAATCCTTTCAGGGTGTGTGGAAGGTCATGGACTGCAGTGGCTCATGACTCAGTCCTTGTAGAGCTACATGGCCAGAGACATTCTTTAGCTGGCTGATCCTAGGTCTGAGCTGGTCTCCTGGGTGGATGGCTTGTACTTCAACAACAAAGATTGTTGTTGTTGTTCAGTCATTAAGTTGTGTCCGATTCTTTGCAACCCCATGGACCACAGCGTACCAAGCTTCTGTGTCCTTCACCATCTCCTGGAGTTTGCTCAAACTCGTCTCTATTGAATCAGTGAGGCCATCCAACCATCTCATCCTCTGTTGTCCCCTTCTCTTGCCTTCAGTCTTTCCCTGCATCAGGGCCTTTTCCAATGAAAGGGCTCTTCGTATCAGGTGGCCAAAGTATTGAAGCTTCAGCTTCAGCATCAGTCTTCCAATCAGTATACAGGTTGATATCCTTTAAAACTGACTGGTTTGATCTCCTTGCTGTCCAAGGGACTCTCAAGAGTATTCTCCTGCACCACAATTCGAAAGCATCAATNAGTCTTCACAAGTCTTACTTTATGGAAACCTCCTAAAGGGAATTTAGCTGCCTAAATGACTTCTGGCTTTCACTTGACAATCACTTGACTATCACAAGCACCATGGATATTACTGCCCTTGCTGGCAAGTGATAAGGGACAGATAATGCCACAGGATGTCAGTTTCAGGAATAGACTGATTCTGGCAACTCTAGTAATGAAAATTTAAAAGGAAAAAATGTGTAAAAAATTCAGGTGCATTTTTGGTTTTGTAACAGAAATAATGGGAATACTAAGACCATATAAAAATGGTGCTCAAAGCCATAATTACATTTAAAGGATTGTCTAACTCATTTGACAAACCTCCTACAGTTCACCTTCTCCAAACTGGGCATGTGTCTCATTTACTAGGTGAAAGACTAGATGTGCTTGCTTTTCTGAGTATTCAGCTTAAGAGAGAAGGCCAGGTTTCCTTAATACTTATTAACCAGTAACATTTCCTTTCACTGGAATACTTCTTTTGAATGAGATATTAAGCCATTACATGCATATGTGTCCTGACTTTTTGTAACCCGGTGGACTGTAGCCTGCCAGGCTCCTCTGTCCATGGGATTCTCCAGGCAAGAATACTGGAGTGGATTGCCCATGCCCTCCTCCAGGGGATCTTTCCCACCCCAGGATTGGACCCGAATTTCGTGCATTGGCAGGCAGGCCCTTTACCACTGCCACTACCTGGGAAGTCCATTGAGCCATTACATTTAACCAAATAGCTTATAGGAAGGTGCTTTATAAGCAGAAGAGTGATTCTCTGAAGCTATCACAGAACAACACTTAATGAATTATGACCCATGTCCAGCATTTCTTTACATATGTGAATTCTCTTATTTTCATTATTTGAGGCAATTTCTTGCATGGGAATTTAGATCTTATTAGCTTTTGATTTGTAAATCAGATTTCTTATCATTTGATATGGTGAGAAATGGGAAAACATTGGTCAAACATTAAAAATTAATAAAGGGCAGTGGTGCTGATGTATATGGTAGCACGTGGGACATAATTGAAAGGGCTGTTTTGAGAATAGATATTATTCAACTGGTAGAATTGCTACTACTGTAGGAGGCTCATTTCAGAGTAGCATCTTTGCAGGGCACTAATGAGGAAAGTCACAGGAGAGAGAATAAGAAGTGGGCTGCAAGGGGGTGGTGACTAGGTAAATTTGGCCCTGCTGTTTTTTCTTGCCTGTATATATAATGTTATAAATAAGTCTAACTTCAGCTTACTCTACTATTCTCAGTTATTCTATAATAATTGAGATTATTATGTCTTGAGATATTAATTGTTGAGGTTTTCTTTCTCTCAAAGTATGTTATCCTACACTCAGAGACACCCATGTTGCTCCAAGAATAAGAAAGAATATTATAAAAGGAATAAAACAAGAAGAGTGAGTGTGCCATTTTCTTGACTTTCAGCATAGGGCATTGAGATAATGAGGGAAGAGCTGGCACATGTGGGGGACCAATCGTTCACACCACAGAGGAGGATGAATAAAGTTGACCATGGATGATATTATGCTTGAGTGGGGTCACTTTACTCTGGCCCCTGAAGTGGGGGGGGGCAGATGGAGCAACAGCCCAAGATCACTTTAAGGGGACTTCAAGTAGAGGATTGACAATACTGACACCCTGAAGATCATTTGACCACCTGCTGAGGGAGTTTGCCAGCTGCCAGGATTAATGGACTGTGACAGAGTTCACCCTGTTCCTGAGGGTCCTCTCAGTATTAGCTGCTGACGTAGTGCTCACTTGTCATTTTGTAGAATTTTGCCAGACTTTTTCTGAACTGCTTCATATGGATACCATCCTACAACCACTACTTCAAATAGTCCATTAGAAATTCCAAAGTTGAGTGATTTGCCCAAAGGAATATGGCCAGAAAGTTTATTGCTAAGATTTATCCCAAATGTACAATTAGACCTCAAGTTCAGTCTAATCCAAGGAATGGGGCACTAACCATGGTGAATAGAGAAAGGTCCAAGAAGTTGAATCATAAGAACTGTCAGCAATTCTAAACTGGACAGCCAGCTGCTTAGAAGGGACAATTTTTACTGGTCTTGATCTTGTGAAAATGAAAAAAAAAATTATTTATATTTGTGATGTTCTTGTTATAGATGTTGGTGATAATAAGTTCCCACCCTATTCAAACTAACTCAAGAAATCATCAAGCTTGTATCCTTTGCCCTTCTTTGAGGTTCAGTTTTTTTCACCTTGTAAAGTTAAAGTAAAAACACCTAATGTACAGCACTATGAGGATTAAACTAGATAACATCAAATGTCAAAGCAAATAGCAAAGTATCTGACACATAGAAGACCTAGAAAATTTTAGTTATCTTCTCAAAAAGAGAGAGTAAGAGTGAGAGTGAGGGAAAATGTTTCTAGTACTATTTTCATGTGTCAACCACATAAAAATGTCAGGTTCCAGAATGAAATATGTAACATTTCTATTTAATAAGCAATGCTCTTTATTGCTTTAGTGATTTACCCAAAGGCATTCTATTTTTCTGATATGCTGATTCTGTTAAGATTCTGGGAAAGGGTCTCAATGCTTTCTCAGATGAGAATGAAATAGGAAGCAAGACAGCACACCTGCACCATCCTTCCTGGACCACACTCCAGAAGAACCAGGGTAGCTGCTTCCCTCTAGCCCCAGGAATAACCTGGGCTCTGTCCCCAGGATGCCAGAGCCACCAACCAGCACACATCCTAATGCCTGTCTTTGAGGAGATTGTATTTATGTTGAATGAGAGAACTCAAACTATTTGTTACCTTTAAGATCGATGTCCCTTGGTACTTCACTCGTGGTCCAGGGACTAAAGACTCCATGTTATCAATGCAGGGGCTTCAGGTTCAAACCCTGGTCAGGGAACTAGATCCCACATGCAGTAACTAAATATCCTGCATGCCAAAAAGGAGATCAAAGATCCCGTATGCTGCAGCTAAGACTTGGCACACATAAATACATCAAGTGAAAAATCATTTTAAAAGATTTATATGCCTTTATATATTTTTTTTCTTAAGAATCCATGGCATTGTAACTAGGGAATTTTGCTTTCGTTTATGACTTTGGTTTGCAAAATTAAGGCAGCTAAAAGGGGAAAAGGCATCATTTGACATTACACAAGAAATTAAACAAAGTACTTGCTCTTTCTAGAAGGTGAAGTAGAATTCACATAATAGGAGGTGTAAGAGTCCCACACTGGAACATCTCAGGGGTGTTTGAGAAGATCAATGTATGTACTTCTATAGTTTTTTTTTTTTTTTTAGCTTAATTAAAATAATCACTTTTTATTACCTGCTGCTTAATTCAGTGGTTCTAAAATTCAAGGTTCACAGTAATCTCATTCAACACAATAGCTACATTTATTAGAAAACATTTCCTGTTTCATCTTGATGAGTTCTTCACAATTGTCATATTGTGGATAATGTAGTAGGGATACTTTTGTTTTAATGACTAGACCTATGGTCTCATTATTTTTGTTATTACTGGTGAAGACAATAAATTGCTGTTAAATTCCAATACTCTACAATATCATTAAAGTGATTGAGCATCTGTTAGCTTGAGCTATTTCTACTTAGGGCATCAATTTGAATTTTTGTAAACTTAATTTTGTTTGGTTGTCTGTGTTTGTTGAGGCAATAGTATTTAAATATTGATACAACTCTTTATTTTTTCTTCATGAGAAGGAATTCCCAGAGTTTACAAGCTCCTTTCCACCTCTATCTGCCTTGTTTCAAAGGCTCCTAAAGGGTGCTGGTGAGAGAAATGGGACTTTTCTTTACTGCATTGGAATGGGAAAGACAAGCCCTCTGGGGGAAAAGAAGATCTTGACATTGCTGCTATTTCCTAGTCTTTTGCTCAAACCCTTCCTGAAATAAATAATTCAAGCTGTCAGGGCGCTTTCAAAGCCTGATATCAATCAACCCAAGGTAAGTAGGGGTGCGTCTGGTCTCTGCTGCGGATAGTTAATTCAAAACTTGAATGTACTGAATGTGCTAATGGAGGAAGAAAGAGCCTGTTCAAATCTTACAGAGCATATAAGNTGCCTTGTCACAGCCCCTAGGCGCTGCCCAGGGACTCAGGAGGGAAAAGGATGACGCCTGACACCTTGATGAGCCTGTCCGTGAGTGCGGCCGTCTGTCCTACTACTGAAGAACAAGAAAGAGGTGGGCAGCGCCCAGATGGCAGAGGTCCGCCCCACCCAAGGACGGGGCGTCCCTGGAGGAAGGCAGTCACCAGGCCGAGCAGATGCATGAGGGCAGCCCCTGAGGAGGGAGGCGGGTCCCGAGGAGCAGCTGGGCGCCTGGCGCTCGCCCGAGAAAGGGAAGTAACAGCATCCTGGGCCCTCCTGCGCCGGCCGCCCCCGGGGCCCCAGTGCGCTCCCCCAGGGCCTCAGCCCAAGGCTGAGAGCCGACACGCCAGGCTGGGGGCCCCGACCCACCCACCTCTCATCTGCCATCACGACAGCGTCGAACATGTCCTGATCCCCGGCCATGGCGGCCGCCGATCAGCCACCGCCCGTCGGGCTCCGCCAACACGCGATGGAGCCGCGGACACGCGAGGCCACAACTCACGGAAACCCCGGCCACTCGCGACGCCAAGTTCACTTC
>SJYV01028335.1:26896-42704 GCA_006410875.1 Neotragus pygmaeus | reverse complement strand
GCAGTCTTTATGGCTAGAAAGTCTTAGAGCAGATGGCAAATTTATATACCTTTTGCCCCTATGGAGAAGAAAGGAGAAAATATAGTGCAAGAACTGTGTTTCAGAGTGCAAGGGGCTTAACCATTTCTAAATGGTGTATGAAATTTACTATCGTTTACTCTGAAGCTATAAAAATAACACATAATTTTATGCTTTGATAAAAATTTACATAAACAAGAAAAAAGAAATTGTTCTCTGAAATACTAGCAATGCTTTCATCAGAATAAGTGGAATAAAGAAATTGTGTATCTTTTTTTCTAATTAAATATATAAGCATGCATATCAGAGAAAGCAATGGCACCCCACTCCACTACTCTTGCCTGGAAAATCCCGTGGACAGAGGAGTCTGGTGGGCTGCAGTCCATGGGGTCGCTGAGAATTGGACATGACTCAGTGACTTCACTTTCACTCTTCACTTTCATGCATTGGAGAAGGAAATGGCAACCCACTCCAGTGTTCTTGCCTGGAGAATCCCAGGTACAGGGAATTCTGTTGGGCTGCCATTTATGGGTCACACAGAGCCAGACACGACTGAAGCAACTTGCATAAACATGAAATAGATTTCCCTGAGCTACTATTTCACCACATCCAAAATGAGAACTATATTTTGAAAGTGTAATACATGCCAAGAAATTTGCTAAAACCCCATATATATTTGTATGTATATAATCTGATTATTAAATTTTGTAAAATTAATATTTATTGAAGGATAATAAATACAACATTCGCAATGTTATGTTAGTTTCTGCTATACAGCAGAGTGATTCAGTTATACGTATGCATATACCTATTCTTTTTCAGATTTGCTTCCCATATAGGTTACTACAGAATATTGACTCGAGTTTTCTGTGTTATATAATAGATCCTGGTTGGTTATCTACTTTTTATATAGTAGTATGTAAATGTTAATCTCAATCTCTTTATTCCCCACTCACTTTTCCCTTTACGTAGCCATAAATTTGTTTTCTAAATCTGTAAGTTTTTTTTCTGCTTTATAAATTAGTTCATTTGTACCACTTTTTAAAGATTATACATATAAGTGATATATGATATCTGCCTTTGTCTGACTTACTTCACTTAGTATGATAATCTCTGGGTCCATCCATGTTGCTGAAAATGGCATAATTTCATCTTTTTCTTAATGGAATTTTGTTCTTATAATAAACCTATATCATTAAAACTTTAGATATTTCTTATATAATACAAATATTTTAAACTATATTTTTCTCCATGTATTACTGTTTTCATTTTAATTCCATTATAATTTTATTGGAGTTATTTAGATATTGGAAATATCACATTTGTTGCACTGACTTTACCTGAGCCCATAATTGAGACAGGTATTACATATGAATGGAGCAAGTCACATGCACTCTTTCCACAGGAATACTGACCAACAGCCCCTTCACTCATGCCAAGCTCCGTTTAGATTTTCTTGCTAAATGTGAAAGTTAGAGCTGCCTAATCTGTTAGGCAGAATTGAATTGAATTCTTAGAATTCAATTCTAAGTTGCTTTAATGTTAACTAACAGATTCAGAATTGAAGTTGCTTTAATGTTAACTAACAGATTAGACAGCTCTAACTTTCACATTTAGCAAGAAAATCTAAACAGAGCTTGGCATGAGTGAAGCTGTCAAAAGATCTTTATTCTAATTAAGTAAATAGTTGAGGGAAAAAATTCAATTCCCACTAATTAACTTTTCCATCTTCTAGAACAGGATCTAATGCTTGATGATTTGAGGTGGAGTTGATGCAACAATAGAAATAAAGTACACAATAAATGTAATATGCTTGAATCATTCTGAAGCCATCCTCCTACCCCTTGGTCTGTGAAAAAATTGCCTTCCATGAAACAGGTCTCTGGTGCCATAAAGGTTGGGGACCACTGCTCTAGGAAATATTTGTTCTTGGAGGTTAACAGTAGACTATTAGACTATTCAGAAATAGTCTACTGTTAGACTATTTTGATTTTTCCAAGTGTTTTAATTGCATTTATATAGTGAAGACTTACAGAATGAGCAACAAACCAAGGTGAATGGGTATAGCTTTACAAATCAGTTTAACACTTAGTGGCCAGTAGCAATGGTTACTGTACTAGGTCTTATGATCTAACTCCTTATTGATACTAGAAATATCAGGACCCATAGTTGAGGACCTATGACTGAAATCCACAGATCTCCTCAGTGAAAGTGTTTTAGGGTTTCAGACAGGAAATACACTTGAAGCAGCTACTAAAATCTAATTAAAGGTAATGTCTTTCTTGCTTTTACTGCACTTTGTTATCAAAGTTATCCCTAAGGAACACAATGACTTTTAGACTTGGAATTCTGACCTAGTCTTAGATGATGTCAGAGAGACTGTCAAAAAGGCAGCAAACCTTGTAACAAAGTTCAGTCATGAAGTGGAGTGAATCAGGTATATTCCCCAGGGAAGAAGCTTAGGCGAACTTATCCATCCATAGTATAAAACACAGAGCCCTTAGGAGACCATCCAGCAGTATCAGCAGTGTAGCATAAAGTACTTGGTCTCTTCCAGCCAAGGCAAGGCAGGCTGTCTGGTTTACCAATGGGAGAGCCTGGAAGGAGGGATTTGCTGCTATTTGGAAACCAGCAAACATATGCTTTCAGTACAATAAAACCTTAGTGGGAAAGGCAAGGCAAGATGCTTTTTAACTGTGGTGCTGGAGAAATTCTTGAGAGTCCCTTGGACAATAAAGAGATCAAACCAGTCAATCCTAAAGGAAATCAACCTTGAATCACTAATGAGAAGGACTGATGCTGAAGATGACACTCCAATACTTTGGCCACATGATGCAAAGAGCTGACTCACTGGAAAAGATGTGACTCATTGGAAAAGACCCTGATGCTAGGAAAGACTGAGGCCAAGAGGAGAAGGGGACAACCTTCTTCTCTTGAGTATGAGATGGTTAGATGACATCAGTGACTCAGTGGACACGAACTTGAGCAACCTCCAGAGATAGTGGAGGACAAAGGAACCTGGCATAGTGCAGTCCATGGAGGTAGCAAATATTCAGGCACGACTCAATAACTGAACAACACTGAAGGAGTGAGATGACAATTGAATAATTATCAGTGAAATAGAAGGTCTCACCCTTTAGAAAATATTTAGATATTCACCATCTCAGTCTGTAGCCAATAGCTTTGCTGTACAGTTACATAAATCAGCTCTTTGTAATTGCAGAGTAAAGTTTATGCCTGAATTGATCTGTTTTGAAAAAATATATATATATCCTGCTTGGCACACTCAGTTACAGTTAAATAATCAACACATTATGTTAGATTCAGTTATGGACATGTTTGGGGAAATTTAGAAGTGTTCAAAAGAACCATGTGTATGTCCACCAAAAGGTAACAAGTAGGAGGAAGAGAAGAAAAAAGAGAGATGCTACCAGTAACTGCCAGCTCAGTGGGGACTAGAATCCTCTTTCTATAGCCAGCTTCCTAAATTCACAAGACAAACAGGTATTTGAGTTTTCATCATAGGGCCATAAAGCTGCACATTCCCCTTGTACTGACCAAATGACCAGTGTAAAAAAGAACTGCACCCAGTGACAATGACAAATAAATCCTATGAAAGTGGCTATGGGTAAAATTCTCCAGGGACAAATGCTGGAACAGAGCTGGTAAGTGAATTACATCTGACCTCTTACCAGTAGCCTAAGAACACTACAAACTGGGTGTAATACTTGTTCTACTCTAGGGTCATTTGTTCATCAATAGAAGTAACCTACAGTTGAAGCTCTGGAAAAGTGACTTCTCTAGCCATTAAGCTCCTCCTTAAAATATTTCTTCTGATTAACATGTACACAATAAACATTAAAGAAGAAATTAGAAGGGAATTTCTGGGTGCTTTGAAAGCACTCTTATACAAGTTAGGGGATAATCATGATCAAATAATTGAATACATTCAAAAAAGTCGATATTTTGCCTTATGAATACCTTGAAGTGTAAATTGCTTGGATGAGAAAAAAGGAAAAATAAGGTTCTTTTTTTCTTTTTTCCTATGAAAGTGATGCTCATCTCTTGGTTACCCATCTTAATGTGGAGGAACCCATTAAGTGTGAAACATACAGGAGGCATGATAATCATAACATCATGATACTTGCAAAAAGATTAGATGCTATCTATTTGGGTAGCTTCACTATTTCGGTAATATTTTGCTTCAGTGCACGTTATGATGATTTTACATTCTCCGTGTACACACCACCTACGTGAAAAGGGAACATATCCAGGAAGGTGCAGTACAGTTAGTAGAAACCTGCTAACAGGTAATGCACAGAGCAGACAACCTGCGTCCTTAACACACAATTGGCACTACATCTACATGGATCTTCTCATGTGACTGCAAGCCAAGCAAGAATGTTATTTTTATTACTATCAGGTATATGTATCTTCTCTTAACCACATTTAAGAGAGCCTAATGGTAGGCTGAAGTCCATGGGGTTGCTAAGGGTCGGACACGACTGAGCGACTTCACTTTCACTTTTCACTTTCATGCATTGGAGAAGGAAATGGCAACCCACTCCAGTATTCTTGCCTGGAGAACCCCAGGGATGGGGGAGCCTGGTGGGCTGCCACCTATGGGGTCGCACAGAGTCGGATAAGACTGAAGTGACATAGCAGCAGCAGCAGCAAAGCAACTTACCTCTGAAAGCATACTGCAAAATTTTATGTTTATTGTTCAAACAGAAATAACATTTATCTAAGGAAAAGTATCAGGCTATACATGAAGAGTTTAATGAATTAGGTCATTGATTTTTCTCTAATTATTCTGATTTAGGGTAAAAAGAAAGGAATTTTAGCTAAATTTGGTTGTGACAATATCTTGCTTTCATTTCTGAAATGAAAAATAATGACTGTTTATTTTAGAAAAATTTAAAATGCTAAATTGCTGAAGAAAAATCACAAAAATTCACAGTAACTTCATCAACAGAGAATAGGTTTTTAGTGAAGCTTTATGAAACTATTTTTATTTATAACAAATTTGGTCTTACTGAGCATTATGTTTTCCAGTTTGTTTTCTTATATATCTTGCTCTTTGAATGTAGTTTTAATGCTATCATACTATATACCAAAATANAGCAGCAAAGCAACTTACCTCTGAAAGCATACTGCAAAATTTTATGTTTATTGTTCAAACAGAAATAACATTTATCTAAGGAAAAGTATCAGGCTATACATGAAGAGTTTAATGAATTAGGTCATTGATTTTTCTCTAATTATTCTGATTTAGGGTAAAAAGAAAGGAATTTTAGCTAAATTTGGTTGTGACAATATCTTGCTTTCATTTCTGAAATGAAAAATAATGACTGTTTATTTTAGAAAAATTTAAAATGCTAAATTGCTGAAGAAAAATCACAAAAATTCACAGTAACTTCATCAACAGAGAATAGGTTTTTAGTGAAGCTTTATGAAACTATTTTTATTTATAACAAATTTGGTCTTACTGAGCATTATGTTTTCCAGTTTGTTTTCTTATATATCTTGCTCTTTGAATGTAGTTTTAATGCTATCATATTATATACCAAAATAGTTAAATATTTTATTTAATTAAAGTTTTATTACTGAATAAGAAGTTTGCTTGCACATTTCTAAAGAACAAGCAAATATTGTCTAGTAGTTACAAGTTTGAGCTTAAAAAGCAAAATGCCCATGTTTAAATTCTATTTCTATACCTTTCTGTTATTCATTAATAATTTGTTTCCCAGTTTTGGCTTTTCTATGTGAATTATTAAAAAGTTAATAATATATTTCTTTATTATTTGGGGACTGTTTGTATTTAATTAAATACAAGAGTAGAAGGTTAAATCAAAGACAGTAGTTAAAATGGAGAGGCATATTCAGTATGGCCCATTAGGAAGCTGAATGGACTCAAAACTACTATCCTGGTTTTGATTAAAAGAGGACATTATTTGAATTATAATTTTACAAAAATCATCCTGAAAGAGATAGTAGGGAGGCAAAGGCAAAAACAGGAAAACCACCAGGAAACTATTACAATTCGAGACATAGTGGTAACTGATGTAGACGTAGAGATGCTGAGTGGTGATTAAGATAGAAATGGAAAATCCCATGGATGGAGGGATCTGGTAGGCAGTCCATGGGGTCGCTGAGAGTCAGACACAACTGAAGTGACTTAGCAGCAGCAGCAGATGATGATTATGAAGTCCCTCAGATCTAATTCACTCAAAACAAGTTTCTCTGGCTTCCTTTGACTGGCTTTCTCTATTAACCAATGGGATATGTAATTTATTTTTTTATTTATTTTTTGCTACACCCCACAGCATGTGGTAACTTAGTTCCCCAATCAGGGATCAAGCCCATTTCCTGTGCAGTGGAAGCATAAAGTCCTAACAACTGAACCACCAGGGAAGTCCCTTTCTTTCTCATTTACTAGTTCATTAGACAAGCCGTAGCACGAGTTATCTTTCCAGTTACCCATTTGCTCTGTTCTAACCTAATTGAATGTGCTTAAGTACACTAGCTTCTTGACACTCTTTTGAAAAAGGTATTTTATCTTGTTTTAAAATGTCTTGCACCATTTCATAAATACCCTCATTTTTGTTCTCATGATTTGATGGTCTTTGTTTTAGATTAATGTACTCAATAAATATTTATTCAATTCATATTGCATACTTAATAAGATATGGTCCTGCCCTGAAAACACCCACATTATCACTGAATAAATGCAGTTCTCAGGGGAAGGGTACAGACACATAGAGAAGAAAAGAACAGTTTCTTCCTACCTGCTTGGGATGGAGAGGGAGAGAATGCTCAGATGGTAATGTTTATGTTCATCTTCAAAAATGAGTATGTGCTCATTCAGAAAATGAAGCATAAAAGATGAGGCGCAAGAAGTGTGAACAAAGGCAAGGAGAAGGGAATGTTTCATGAAATGACAGTGCTTGCTCTCTTCAGATAAGCACCAGAAGGTTTTTGTAACTCAACTAAGAAAAGGGTCTGTGTGCTCATCTGAGATTCCAGAGAAAGGAGATGGGGGGTGCTAAAGGGGCTGAAGTTGATTGTAAGGTCTGTAAGGAGTTATTAAAAATAGTAAGCAGTGAAAATAGTAAGCAGAGTGGATAATATGATCAGATGAAAGTTTAATGTGTGAGGTAAGAATATATAATAGAAAATTCATAAACAAACATATATATTTATGGGTATTTAGTACTTTAAATCTGTGGGAAAAGAATATTGTTTTAGAAGGCTAAATAGCCTAGGGTCATTCTGCTAGGGTTAGAATCCTAATTCTACCAATTAACACATATATGAATTGTGCAAAATCAGTAACAATTTGGTGCCTTACTTTTGCCTTCATCTGAATGCTGTGTTTAATCCTCAAACCAACCCCAGGAAAGTGGAATTAAATTAAAAGCTTCTGGTACAATTAAGGGTTGTCAAATATTAGTGATTACTATGATAATCACAAATTGGCTATCCATTTAAAAATATTTAGATTAATATTTCACACCATTCATAAGAATGTATTTCAGGTGGATCAAAAACTTATTATTATTTTTTTAATTATTGAAGCATTAGGACAAAAAACATAGACATGAGTTTATAACTTTTGGATAGAGAAAGTCTTTTTAAATAATTATGCAAAAACATCAAATAAAAATGTTTAAGTTTGAGAAAAGTACAACTAAGGATTTCTGTGTAAGATATCCCCTGCTGTAAATGAAGACAAATGACAGACCAGATTTTCCAATACATTTAAGAAGTGGTGGCAAGGTTGTGCGGAGGTAGTTATTTATGTAGAGCTCAAAGGAGGGCAAATAGATATAGTCCTTTTTAACAGCAGTATGGCAGGACTCCTTAAAATAAAAGTGAGAGACAAATTCTGTGAACCTATTTCTATATCTTGGTTATTTATAGGTATCACACAGGTAACTTAGTTTAAAATATCTCAGCATAAAAAGTGATATAAATGTGTAAAGAAGCATTCACACCTATGCTTAAGGAAGCAAGGAGAAGGATGTTCAAAGCACTGTTACTGGTGAAGAGAAAATAAATTTTAACTGCCTAATTGTCCACCAAAGGGGTTTTGACTATACTATGTCTAACCTGTGGCATATCATGAACATTTTAAGAGAATGAGATAGAGCTAGATTATTTATATAAGAATAAAACTCCACAACACATTGTAAAGAGAAATAAAAATTTCAAAACGAGTAGAGTGTGAGATCTGTTTTAAATCACAGAAGTATATAATCTTATTTACATAGGAATATGCACATATTAATGGATAGAAGAAGGTTTGAAAACAATGTCTTCTCTTCCCACCCTTGTCTGGCATTTATTTGGCCTTGTCTGGCTTAATCTTTACAGTTTTCTTAACCAACAAGGAGAAGAAGAAGAAAAAGAAAAATCCAATTTTTTAAAAGCATAATTTTTAAAAATACATGAAATTGCATCATCAGAAATCTTAGGGATCTCAATATTTCAATACTTCATCATATTTACACTTAGAATAAATTAAAAGAAACAAATGAAGAAAAGGAAATAGAAGAAGAAATAATAGTGCATAGAAAATATAAAATAAGATAGTAGGAATCAATTCAAACAAAAGTTAAACTTTGTTTTTAAAAGACAAATGTTCATATTTGATATTTTGCAAACCATCTGGTTTCATGGCATTTATAAGATATCTTTAAAATAGAATGACATCATAACTTAATAATACCTCTCAAAATTTAAAAAAAAAATATGTCCACAAGACTACACACACACAAGTATTTATTTTATCTTTCTTCATAACAGACAAAAGCTGGAAACAAACAATTAAGCTGAGCAATGAAGCCAGAAACAGAAGAATATAGAATATACACTAGATGAATTACCAGAAAATTTTAATCTATGTGATAGAAAATAGTCAACAATCAACCAGTTGGTGATGAGGTGGGTGTGGTCTGAGGCAATTTGGATGAGAGATTAAAATGTTCTCTGTTTTAATTGTCCTGGTGGTTACTTGAGTATATTGATTTTTCAAAACTCCTTGAGGTATGCACAAAATCAATGTTTTTGTATCCAAATTTAAATTCAGTAAATAAAGAGATGAGAAAAGGAAAAATATATAGAAGTACAGAAAAGACTAGTTACTTTAGTTTTTGGAGGCTAAGTGCAGGCTTTTATCTGTGGAGGAATAAAAGCATGTTTATTTTTTTATTTATATATGTTTTAAGTGAGATCTTAAGGAATAGCAAGGCTGAATGAAAGACAAAAAAGAAGTATGTTTCAGACAGAGGAATCCATAAGCTAGATTTATGGGACAGACGGCAAAATCTGAGGTTCACATGAGGAGACGGCAAAATCTGAGTTTCACATGAGGAACTAGGAGGAGTTCAACTGGACCAGAGAGAAAGGTATAACAGAAAAACTATCAAGTGAGGTTAATGGTCCTGAGCTTTGCGTAAGCAAGACTGTCTTTATTTTGCCCTTGAACAGGAATGTCATTTTGTTCATAGAAGTCTTGTCTTATGTTCATTTTCCTCATAATATTCTGCAGGTTTGCTTGTTACCATTTTGAAGGCAGTGTTGCTGAAATGTCTAAGGTTGCCTGGTGCTTATTCCTATGCAGGTAAACAAACTTTGCTTCCTTATTGAACATAGTGCATATTTTGATCTTGTTTCATTAATATTATTTTCCCTGATAGTCAATGAGTCTCAAGAACCCACTATTCATGTTACCACTGATGATCCCTTTACCACAAATCTCCTTTTGGAAATCTTATCACCCATACACTGGAACTCCCACACGTTCCCCATCTTTCATGTTTTCTAATGACATTATAGTCTGCATTTCCACTTCTAATGACTTGTGAGGGAAAGTTTGTTATGCCTTTTCTTCTCACTTAATTTGATTTTGGTCCTATTAATAACTTAATGTTTTTATTCATTTATTATTGTTTTAAATTGAGAAATTGTTTTCCAGTTTTTCCCTTTTCATTACTATCAGAGATTATCCCATAAGCACAATGTCCTCTGAAATGTTATAAAGGAATTAATGTAAATCTGTATTTATATTTTGTATCACTCAGGATTCTTCAGAGAAAGGGAAACAGCAGGAATAACTAATTAGAGAAAATAAAGAAAAAGAAAGAAAGAGAGAGAGAGAAAAGAATTTTAAGAAAGTAGCTCACATAACTGTTGTTGTTGTAGTAGTTGCTAAGTCATGTCCGAGTTTTTCATAACGCCAAGAACCATAACCTGCCAAGTTCTTCTGTTGATGGAATTTTTCAAGCAAAAATACTGGAATGGGTTGCTGTTTCCCTTTCCAGGTCACATAACTGTGGAGGCAAGCAAATATGAAATATATATATCAGGCTTGTACCAGGAGATGCAGGCTGGATTTCTACATCACAGTCTCATCCCTAATTTTTTCCGCATCTCTGTTTTTGAGGAGAATCTTTTAACTTAAACCAACTGATTGTATATGTTAATCACATCTATGGCGCATCTTCACAGCAGCAACTAGAGGAGTGTTTGACCGAAACCTGGGACCACAGCCTAGTCAACATGACACACAAAGCTGACCAACAGTATAACTTTGCGACAGCTGGAGCACTCAGTGCAAGCGGCTGTGATGGCAAGTGGAGCCACCCCACATCCGAGGTCAGGGGCAATGGTCTGGAGGAGCCACCCCATGCATGAGGCCAGGGTTGGGGGCCGGGAGGAGCCACCCCACGCCCGAACCAGGGGTGGCAGCTGGGAAGATCAACCCATGTCCAAGGAGTGGTGGCCCAGGAGGGCCTAGGGGAGATATTCCACGTTGAAGGTCAAGAAGGGCGGCAGTGAGGAGATACCCTTCGTCCATGGTAAGGAGCAGCAGCTGCGCTTTGCTGGAGCAGCCGTGAAGAGATACCTGACGTCCAAGGTAAGAGAAACCCAAGTAAGATGGTAAGTGTTGCAAGAGGGCAACAGGGGGCAGACACACTGAAATCATACTGAGAGAAAACTAGTCAATCTAATCACACTAGGACCACAGCCTTGTCTAACTCAATGAAACTAAGCCATGCCTGTGGGGCAACCTAAGATGGGCGGGTCATGGTGGAGAAGTCAGACAGAATATGGTCCACTGGAGAAGGGAATGGCAAACCACTTCAGTATTCTTGCCTTGAGAACCACATGAACAGTATGAAATTGCAAAATAATAGGATACTGAATGAGTAACTCCTCAGGTCAATAGGTGCCCAATATGCTACTGGAGACCAGAGGAGAAATAACTCCAGAAAGAATGAAAGGATGGAGCCAAAGCAGAAAAGAATACCGATCTGTGGATGTGACTGGTGAAAGAAGTGAGGTCCAATGCTGTAAACAGCAATATTGCATAGGAACCTGGAATGTCAGGTCCATGAATCAAACGAGATGGCAAGAGTGAACATTGACATTCTAGGAATTAGCAAAATAAAATTGACTGGAATGGGTGAATTTAACTCAGATGACCATTATATCTACTGCTGTGGGCAGGAATCCCTCAGAAGAAATGGAGGAGCCATCATGGTCAACAAAAGAGTCCGAAATGCAGTACTTGGATGCAATCTCAAAAACGACAGAATGATCTGTTCGTTTCCAAGGCAAACCATTCAATATCACAGTAATCCAAGTCTATGCCCCAACCAGTAATGCTGAAGAAGCTGAACTTGAATGGTTCTATGAAGACCTACAAGATCTTGTAGAACTAACAATCGAAAAAGATGTCATTTTCATTATACGGGACTGAAATACAAAAGTAGAAAGTCAAGAAACACCTGGATTAACAGGCAAATTTGGCCTTGAAATGCAGAATGAAGTAGGGCAAAAGCTAATAGAGTTTTGCCAAGAAAATGCACTGGCCATAGGAAATACCCTTTTCCAACAACACAAGAGAAGACTCTACACATGGACATCACCAGATGGTCAACACCAAAATCAGATTGATTATATTTTTTTGCAGCCAAAGATGGGGAAGCTCTATACAGTCAACAACAACAACAACAAAAGAACAGAAGCTGACTGTGGCTCATCATGAACTCCTTATTACCAAATTCAGACTTGAAGAAAGTAGGGAAAACTGCTAGACCATTCAGGTATGACCTAAACCAAATCCTTTATGATTATACAGTGGAAGTGAGAAACAGATTTAAGGGCCTAGACGTGATAGATTGAGTGCCTGATGAACTATGGAATGAGGTTCGTGACACTGTACAGGAGACAGGGATCAAGACCATCCCCATGGAAAAGAAATGCAAAAAAGCAAAATGGCTGTCTGGGGAGGCCTTACAAATAGCTGTGAANCTTCTCCAACACCACAGTTCAAAAGCATCAATTCTTTGGCACTCAGCTTTCTTCACAGTCCATCTCTCATATTCATATAGGACCATTGGAAAAACCATGTTCGCAGCCGTCAGGGCCGACGCCCGGGAGCGCCTCTGACCCCAGGAGGACAGGCAGGAGGCCCACAGGCCCCCTGCGAGGCGTGCTGCCCTCTGCCTGCTCTCAGAGACACGGCTTCAGGGCCCAGGCGTGGGGCCTCGCTGAGGGCGCTCCCACCGGGAGCCTGCAGGACGCTCACCCCTGCTGTGTGCGGAGCCAGGGCCTCTGCCCGCTCGTCCTCAGCTCTGGGCCTTCACACTCCTGACAAGAAGGCTCTTTCCTCTACCACGGATGCCGGCTGCCCCTGTGTGCCAAGGCCTGAGGGACTTTCTTCCATCAGGCTTGTATCCCCGTGGTAGGAGATGGGTTTAACTAAGGATGAAAAAACTGAGCTCGAAATGAGAAAAAAGATTTCATTTTTTCCTCCTTCTCCCAACAATAGATACATGGAATTAGTCCCGCCAGGCTCCTCTGTCCGTGGGATCCTCCAGGCAAGAGTACTGGAGTGGGTGGTCATTCCCTTCTCCAGGGCATCTTCCCGACCCAGGGATCAAGCTGATGCTTCCTGTGTTGGCAGGTGGGTTCTTTACCATCCGAGCCACCAGGGAAGTCCCAGAAAGATACGCAGGGGACGCGGAATCCTTTTAAGGATCAATTAAAAATCAAGGGATTTTGAAATGTCATCTTTTCCATCTGAATTTTCCCTATCCGATTACTTTTAAGAAAGTAGCATTGTATCTGAAAAATATTTCCCTATCTGGTTGAATCTGAAGGATCCTGCCAAAAAAAAAAAAGAAAGAAAACCAGGCCGCTAGAAGGAAGCACTTTTGGAAGTATTCCAACACTGTCCAGAAGGGAGGAGGTTTCTGTGTTTTTTAAAGTCTTTACTTCCTGATCTGTCTTTCAGCTCTAGAGAAGAAACAGAGTTGGTCCTGACAAGCGCACCCCAGCAGGTCTGGGTCACCCGGCAGGGCACCATCTCCCACCACCACCAAGGTCAGTCCCCCTTGGCCTCCTAACTGTCAGCCCAGTGAGCCCTGTACGGGTATTGTTAGCAAAAGACGGTGCCTGCAGCTCTGCCTGCGGGCACTCAGATGCCATTTCTCCGCAGCCTACAAAGAGCAATGCTGAGCATGGCCCTGTTCTGCAAAGCTTTCCGGAACTTTGAAGAACATTCTCCCTCTAAACTTGTTTCTTCCTTAACTTTGAAGGCCTTTGTCCCTCTAAACTTGTTTCTTCCTTATCTTTGAAGACCTTCTCCCTCTAAACTTGCTTCTTCCATGAGTGCTCCATCCTTCCATAATGAAGATTATCAACTCAAATAGGGACGTCTTGGCCTCTCGCAGGAGCGTGGCACTGGGCTGGGCGCTGGGCACCTGGCTGAGGACACGACCTCCGACCTGAGGTGCCTCCCAGGCGAAGAGAACAGCAGAAGTGCTCAGAGGTACCTCCTAGATGTTGTGAGAAAATATCTAGATGGTGGCAGCCACACACAAATTCCCCAAGAGATTCCCCGGCAGACGCTTCACTTCGGACGGACTTCATGGAGGAGCTTCCGTGTTCCCCGCTAGGTGACCAGCCGTAGGACAGCCTCATCTCCTTGACTTGGTTTTGTGTCCGCACCATCAACTGCAGTGTCTGGACACATTTCTAGAGGGATGGTGAGGCTTCCTGGGGGATGCGATTATGCACAAATATGTTTTTTAATTTATGTTTTTATTTTAATTGGAGGCTAATTACTTTACAATATTGTGGTGGGTTTTGCCACCCATTGATATGAAGCAGCCACAGTGTATGAGTTTCCCCATCTTCTCTAGAAGCTCGAGCAGCCATCTGTGTGTTTTCTTTGGAGAATTGTCTGTTTAGTTCTTTGGCCCATTTTTTGATTGGGTTGTTTATTTTTCTGGTATTGAGCTGCAGGAGCTGCTTGTATCTTTTTGAGATTAATTTTTTGTCCATTGCTTCGCTTGCTATTATTTTCTCCCATCCTGAAGGCTGTCTTTTCACCTTGCTTATAGTTTCCTTTTTTGTGTAAAAGCTTTTAAGTTGAATAGGTCCCATTCGTTTATTTTTGCTTTTATTTGCGTTACTCTGGGAAGTGGGTTATAGACGATCCTGCCGTGATTTATGTCAGAGAGTTTTGCCATGTTCTCCTCTAGGAGTTTTACAGTTTCTGCTCTTGCGTTTAGATCTTTAATCCATTTGAGTTTATTGTTGTGTATGGGGATAGACAGTGTTCTTGTTTCCTCTTTTACAAGAGGTTTGCCAGGTTTCCCAGCACCACTTGTTAAAGAGATTCTCTGCCGGGGTCCAGCCCCGGTGGATCCAGGAAATTCGAAGGGTGGACGGCGTTGGCGAGGAAAGACTTATTTATTGATTGATATAGAAATATAAGATTAGATTAGGAAGAAATAGTGTAGTGGGAAAATTAAGTGGAGAAAGAAGGCTGAATAACTTGGCTTACAGGGAAGGCCAATAAAATCTCAAGACAAGAGATTTGCACCATCTACATGGGGCCACCGGTGCCTGCTTGAATCTCTAAGTGCCCCGCCTGAGGCTCCCTTTCGCGCGGGTCTTAAAAGCCGGGACAAGTAGACTTGGTGGGCCGCCCACTCCAGATGGGAATTCAGCCTGAAATTAGAGTAAAGAGGAGAGGGAGGGAGAGGGAGAAGAAGAGAGAGAGAGAGACATGGGGGAAACTAGTCCAGCAATTGGCCCTGGCTCCTATTGTCTGGAGAGGCCTTTTATACCTTTTTGATTGTACATAGAGATCAATGGGTAATACGAAATTACGCAGTGTTAGCAGCCCAGACTCTCATCAAAACCAGGCTTTTCTCTCTGCATACCTGATTGTATACACAAGTCTTAGGTGATTTACATCATCTTCCAGCCAAAAGGGCCAATTAACATTTTACAGCCTTTTTCTGATAAGGGTTTGTCAACCAGAAGACTTATTTGTGTTGATCTTCCCAAAGTCTGGTGCCACTCTCAGAAAGAACTAAATAAAGTTACATTCTTACATAGCAAAGATACAGCAATTTATAACAAGTAAAAGGAGTACAGTGATTTATAACAAAAGAAAAGTAGCTCAGAAGGCTAAATGAATATTATCCCCAATACCTGCCACCCCAGTCTTAATCAGTGGTGGAAGAACGGTCTCAGAACTGTTTGTCTCAATTGGCCATTTAAGTTTAATAGTAAAAGACTGGTTAATGATAACAATGCATCGTAAAACCTTCAGAAGGAAAGGAGAATGTTTTTGTGGACCATATGTTTTGTGTGTGGCAGTTTAAGTTATTAGTTTTTAAAATCAGTACTTTTTAATGAAAACAACTTGACCAAAAATCTGTCACAGAATTTGAGACCCATTAAAAAAAGTTTAATGAGAAAC
>SJYV01028335.1:2781-14941 GCA_006410875.1 Neotragus pygmaeus | reverse complement strand
TGGGGTGGGAGGTGGGAGGGGGATTCAGGATTGGGAGCTCATATACACCTGTGGTGGATTCATGTCGATGCATGGCAAAGCCAATAGAGTATTGTAAAGTAAAATAAAGTTAAAAAAATAATAAAATATAATAAACTGTGATCCAGAAAAAAAAAAAAAGTTCCTAGTTTGAAACTAAATTTTGAAGTATCTGTGTTATATCTCTCAATTGCAGTATATATAAGAAATCATAATTCATAATGAACAATTCAATTAAGCACCAATGACTTAGCATTTGAAAACATCCAACCAGTCTCTTATTAGATTTTAACGATGTTGAATTATTACATAATAAATATTTTTGCATTTTTTGTTTCCAAGATGCAGTTGAAAAATTGTTTTTACATAAATATGCTGAAAAAAACTGACTTCAATTAAATCATAAATATCTGCTGACAGAATTTATGTAAACATGCTAAGAATTAAAAGAAACTCAACAATTTTTAAAAGACTATATACTTTTACAGATGAAACATACTAGTCCACTTTACTGAGAAGGTAGCTAAAATCTTTTCCATCTGCAGTCATTTGTAAAATCATTTTAATATTTGGTTTACAATCTAAAATCTCTGTAGTTCAAATTCAGAATAATATTTAAATATAATTAGTTCAGCTCATATTGCTAATGAGCTACCATGTGAGAAGTGGGAAAATAAACCCACTTTTACTTAACTGCAAATGACCTTGGTTGTATTAAGTAAATGGATGTTTAAATATATGATTCTTAAGATACTGTGTTATTTCAAAGATTTCCCTCATTGCAGCTTCTGCTTATGCATTTATATAATTTTAATTTACTTAATTTTTCGGTCCATAAAAATTAAACACTTCGTATTACTGTAATGAGCAACATGTCACTAAAATATTAGCTTTGGTTATATTTGGCTACAGAGAGCTCATTGTTGAATTCCGTGAAAATAATTTCTCTAGCACCATAAAACTTATCTGAAAGTAATGACTGACTTTCTACTCATTCAACAAGCCAAAAAAATTACAGTATTTATTATGTATGCATACAATAAATCTAGATTACTTACCAAGGTAAAATTCACATAACTTAAAATTAGCCTATAAGCATATCACTCATTGGCATTTCGTACAATGTTATTTAAACCTTTATACATACACATACATACTGCGTTTGCATGTTGCTAAAAGCTAACAGTTCAGAAAGATTTTTTAAATCTTTCAATTTTTATGACTCTCCTCAATTTGTCACACGGGTATATGTTGCTTTAAGTTGTCTCTGTTCAATTAATGGGTAGATGCCTCACTTTCTTAATCAGGTTGCAAAAACACATCAAGGCAAAATGAAAACGGGTTGGATTTTTCTGTATTCATATAAAGCAGTTTTTCATAGTGATAGGGTGATTCTCTGGAATGAATCTAGATGTTCCCAGAGGTCAGCATCTGCTCCTTAGTGGAACACTGCTAAAAAACAAACTTTTGCACGATCACTTAATTCTTACATTTTAAATCAAATAAATGCCAACTTGAACACAGATATGGGTAGCAATGTTCTTTAGTAATGTCATCTCCCAGGAGATCTGAAGGTAAATGTGTGGAATAACATTAGATAGTGGCTAAATTAAAAAGAAGTGTAGAATTTCACTACTTTACTTTGTAATTTTTTTTTTTGGAGTAAAGATATTTCAAAGCCCATAAGAAATAACTGTCATTATTTAGTTGGTCATTCTTGACTCTGCAAACCCAAGGACTGCAGACCACCAGGCTCCTCTCCCCATGGGATTTCCCAGGTAAAAACATTGGAATAGGTTGTCATTTCCTTCTTCAGGGGATCTTCCTAACCCAGGGATTGAATCTGCATCTCCTGTACTGGTAGGTGAATTTTTCACTGTTGAGCCACCAGGAAAGCTCCCCCTACCCTGCCACCACCAAATAATTATGATATATACTTCACAGATAAACATTATACAGATGTTATCATCTTATACTAACTAACAGAAAGATTAGTCCCCAGTGCACTGGAGCCAAACTTGGTGGACTAGAGTCTTAACTTAGTACTTGATAGTTATATGGCCTCTAAGAAACTCTTGAACCTTCAAAAAATTCAGTAAAATGGGACAAATTGTAAAATTCATATACCATAGGCTCATTGTGAGAACTGAGTGAATCTACTTAAAACTGAGGAAGGTTACATTATAAATCCTAGAAGCTCAGTTTATTGGAAGGCAGATCTGAATTTTGTTAGTCTTGCCACAACTATACAGAAATGCATAAGATATTCTTTAAAAATGACAAAGGAGAGTTCAAGGAATTTGCTTTGAAGTTCAAAAGGGTAGGGGGAACAATTACAGTCTATCTATAACCAAGAAAATTGTTTAAAAAGTCTAAGATAAATATCCCAGAAATAAAGCAGAGTAACAAAATAAGGAACAACTCAAAAATTGGTCTAGATTCAAACAAAGTACTAGGGAAAAAAAAAAAAATCACCAGCAATATGAGGATTTAGATATATTATAGAAAATTTGGGCAAACATTTTTTTTTTCTATTCTACTCTTAAAATTTGACATATACTTTTTAAGATTAAAAATACTATAATTTTACAGGTCAGGTTTAATAGACTTAAATGAATTAGAGACTCTACAATAATACTTAACAACGTTCTAGAAAATTGCTGCATTAAACTATCTTCTGATTTATTTATACGACATGCCTCCCATGTGACTCTAACAAGGATCTCAGGGAAAAAAAGGAAGAGAGATGACTCTTTTTTTCCTCATTGTCAGATAACTTCATCTTCCTTCGGGGGAAGATGTTGACACAGTTTTCAAAAACGAAGGTCCAGGTCCTATATTACACCACTTAAAAATGGAAAGACTCTGAGCAGGAACAAGATGGTGGAGGAGTAGGTGGATATGGAGTACATCTCTCTCACCAGATATATCAGGAATACACCTTCAGAAACAGAAGTGCTTGCAGAACACCAGCTGAGAGTGGGCAAGAGTATCTAACCACTGGGGAAGTATATATAACCATGCAAAAACTCGGTAGGATGAAGGAACTAGGAGTAGTGTTGGTAGGACTGGATCTGCTCTTGGCAGTGGAGGGGACTGAAGCAGGGGTCCGATGCCCACATCGGAGCAACTGGCTGGGTCAGAGGAGAAATATTTGAGGCTGAGAGTGAAGCAGTCACTCTGTGGTAGCCTAAATGGGATGAGAGTCAGACAGTCTTTGCCATAGCCATACATACCCCAGACAGGAATGAAGGTCCCCTAGAAGGTGTAGTGGCTGGGAGCTAGAGCACAGGGATTGTGGAGCAATCCCAGGGCAAAAGCTACTGTTGACTACAGAGAGAGGCACACTGAAGGGATGTGAGGGAAGACATTGTCATGGAAAACTCCTGTGGATGAAAGCCAGACAGCCATGGAAGCAAGGTGATACTTCTGAGTATCACCTTGGGGGTGGAGCCATCACTGTAGCCTTTCTCTCCCTACCTCCTCAGCATTGGTAGCTGAACAACAGAGAGGCTCCATCAAGTACCTGACATGTGGAACAACAGAGTAGAACCCCACCCAGCAGGTCATTTAAGTGCCTGAAATGCCAAGAACAATTCAGTAGGACCCCACCCAGGGTGCCCCATTAAGTGCCTGACATACCAAACAATAGAGCAAGACCCCAGCCAAGGGGCCCCCTTATGTACCTGATGTGATAAACAGAGAAGGACCTCAAGAAAAAGAGCCCTCTCAGTGCATGAGCAGGCAAAACAATGGAGAAAGTCTAGCCAGAGAGGTCCTCTGACCACCAGCTGACAGAGGCTTGAAAAACAGACTCTGATGGGGCCATAACTCCTGTGGATGAGGCAGTCCATGTCCCTGCACTTTGGTACTGCCAGGGTCCCTGCGGCCCAAGCAGCTGTGCCCCCTTCATGCTCAATCCCCACTGGGGCAGAGCTGCCACAGGCAAAAAATGTCTGGTGCCTATGCATGCTGGGTCACTTCAGTCATATCCAACTCTTTGCGACCCTGTGGACTGTGGCCTATCAGGTTTCTCTGTCAGTGGGATTCTCCAGGCAAGAATACTGGAGTGGGTTGCCATACCCTTCTAAAGCTCTACATTTCCTGTGCCCTAGCCACCAACTTCCCTAAATACCAGGTGCTGCTAGAGTCCCTGCATCTAAGTAGCTGCACCATCTCCTCACCTAGCCATTACTAGGTCAATCAGAAGTCCTCCAGGGAAGCCTCAGGAGAAAACCTTAGTAGACGACCCACATACAGAGGTGGAGATAAAGCCACAGTTGAAACCCAGGGGTAGTGTGGCTAAGTAAGAGGACTCAAAACCTTCCCACCAGCTGTATAAGCTACAAACTGAATCCACATGATCAACGAGGCAGACTCTATGTCTATGGAATATATAAAAGGACATTGAGAGGTCCCACAAAAGAAAGCAGACTAGTTCTGGTAGCTGCAGACACTGGAGGTGAGAATACACAGGAGTATGACCACATTAGAGTAAGCTCCCTCCAAGCAGGTTCAGAGACCAGTGCGGTGTTGGAGGGCATCTTAGGGAGGTGAGGTAGACTNATATATACAGATCTTCTTTATCTACCTCTATCTAACTTTGCATTTCTAGTCTTTCTTTCCTTTCTTTTTCTCACCATATTTGCTAGTTTTGGTTTCATTGCTTAATTTCCCAGTTGGCAACTTACTTTAGTTATGTTTTCCAGTTTGTACTTTAGTTACTTTGTTCTTAACTAGTGAATATCATTTTTGGTTTCCTTTGTTCACTGAGTCAATCTATTGTACGTTATATTTGTTCGACTGTTTTGATTTTGCTTATGGCTGTATATGTTTATGTGTATATTCTGTTACTTTGATTATTATTTGACTGATTTTGTAATTCTTATATTTCTGGGGTTTCTCTTTACTTTCTTATTTTTGGGTATTTATTTTAATCCCATTTAATGCATTCAGAAAACTAAGATCACGGCATCAGGCCCCATCACTTCATGGCAAATAGATGGGAAACAATGGAAACAGTAGCTGACTTTATTTTTTGGGCTCCAAAATCACTGCAGATGGTGACTGCACCCATGAAATTAAAAGATGCTTATCCTTGGAAGGAAAGTTATGACCAACCTAGACAGCCTATTAAAAAGCAGAGACATTACTTTCCCAAAAAAAGTCCATCTAGTCAAGGCTATGGCTTTTCCAATGGTCATGTTCAGATGTGAAAGTTGGACTATAAAGAAAGCTGAACACCAAAGAATTGATGCGTTTGAACTGTGGTGTTGGAGAAGACTCTTGAGAGTCCCTTGGACTGCAAGAAGATCCAACCAGTCCATCCTAAAGGAGATCAGTCCTGAGTATTCACTGGAAGGACTGATGTTGAAACTGAAACTCCAATACTTTGGCCACCTGATGCAAAGAGCTGACTCATTTGAAAAGACCCTGATGCTGGGAAAGATTGAGGGCAGGAGGAGAAGGGGATGGCAGAAGTTGAGATAGTTGGATGGCATCACCGACTCGATGGACACGGGTTTGGGTGGATTCCAAGAGTTGGTGATGGACAGGGAGGCTTTGGTGTGCTGTGGTTCATGGGGTTGTAAAGAGTCAGACACGACTGAGTGACTGAACTGAACTAATACCATGCTCAAAAATAAACTCAAAATGGATTAAATACTTATATGTAAGACCAGAAACTATAAAACTCTTAAATAGGGAAACCTAGGCGGAACACTCAATGACATAAATCAAAAAATGCAAGATCCTCTATTCCCCACCTCCTAGAGTAATGGAAATAAAAACAGAAGTAAGTAAGTGGGACATGATTAAACTTCAAAGCTTTTTCACAGCAAAGGAAACAAAAAGCAGGTTAAAGACAACCCTCAGAATGGGAGGAAATAATAACAAGTGAAAAAGCTGACAAAGGATTAATTGCCAAAATATACAAGCAACTCATACAATTCAATACCAGAAAAACAAACAAGCCAATAAAAAAATGGGGAAATTTTCTAAACATACATTTATCCAAAGACACACAGATGGCTAACAAACACATGAAAAGATGTTCAACATAGCTCATTATTAGAGAAATACAAATCAAAACTACAATGAGATATCACCTCACATTAGTCACAATGGCCATCATCAAAAAGTCTACAAACAATAAATGCTGGAGAGAATGTGGAGAAAAGGGAATGCCCTTGCACTTTTGGTGAGAATGTAAATTGATACAGCCACTATGGAAGATAGTATGTAGATTCCTTAAAAAAACAAGGAATAAAACCACCATATTACCCAGCAACCCCACTCCGAGTCGTATACCCTGAAGAAACCAAAATTGAAAAAGACACATGTATCCCATTTTTCCTTGCAGCACTATTTACAATCGATAGAACTTGGAAGTAACCTAGATGTCTATCAAAAGATGAATGTATAAAGAAGTTGCAATACATATACACAGTGGAATATTATCCAGCATTAAAAGGAACACATTTGAGCCAGTTCTAATGAGGTGGATGAATCTAGAATCTCTTATACAGAGTGAAGTAAATCAGAAAAAGAAAGAGAAATATCATATATTAACACATGTATATGGAATCTAGAAATATGTGTATTGAAGAATTTATTTGCAGGGCAGCAATGGAGAAACATACAGAGAACAAATTTATGGACATGTGGAAAGGGGAGGATGGGGAGAGATGTATGGAGAAAATAACATGGAAACTTACATTACCATATACAAAATAGTCAATGGGATTTTGCTGTATGTCTCAGGAAACTCAAACAGGGGCTCTGTATCAACCTAGAGTGACGGGATGGGAANACATGTGGAAAGGGGAGGATGGGAAGAGATGTATGGAGAAAATAACATGGAAACTTACATTACCATATACAAAATAGTCAATGGGATTTTGCTGTATGTCTCAGGAAACTCAAACAGGGGCTCTGTATCAACCTAGAGTGACGGGATGGGAAGGGAGAAGAGAGAGAAGTTCAAAAGGGAGGGGATATATGTATACATATGGCTGATTCCTGTTGAGGTTTGACAGAAAACAACAAAATTCTGGAAAGCAATTATGCTTCATTAAATAATATATATATATATATATATTTAAGTGGAAAGACTCTCCTATTATCAGAAGCATGTACAAGTCATTCACTTGGAGAGAAACATAATAGAAACAGTCTGGTTGCCTTCAGCATTTGTTTAGATAAAATTGGAATGATGTCTTAGAAAACTAAAAATCTTTTAATGCACAGAAATGGCCACAGAGGATCTATTTTTCTTTCCATAAAAACTAAGCTGCCTGTTGCCTTGAAGAAAACAAAATAATGAATTTGGAAAGTGACATTAATATTTTAAATATTGCCAAACTTGGTGATTTGTTATTTGCTATGTTCTAGTGAAACTTGGAAGAAAGTGGAAATGAATACTGATTAGAAATTTAATCAAGACTAATGAAGGCTATTTTGCCCTCTTTAGACCAATGACACTACATCTTTTCCTCAAAACCCATGTTTCCTAAAAAAAAAAAAAAAAAAAAAGAAATTAGGACTGTGATACAAATTCACAAATGGCCATGGATTTGTAAATGTGACTAAAATCCCAAGAGACTCTGATATGAACATACTTCAAAATAAGTTTGTATCATAAAATAGTTTGCAATCCAGAAGATTAACTAGTGGGTAAAAGTCAATGATGTAATTCTAAGATCAAATGAATGAATTTACAATTCTCTGTCTCCTCCGTTTTCCCACCCTACCTGAAATTCAGCCTAGACAGACAGGCAACAGACTAGTCACAATATTATGTGTATTAACTATGACAGAAATGTTTTGAAAGTTATAAAGACTGTATACAATGAACAGTGAACCAACCCTTGTGGGTTGAGGGGAGGTCTTCTAGAGAAAATTAATTATATCAGAGCCTTAACTTCTAACCTTAAATTCTTCCCCAAGGAACCAGTCATCATTTGATGATTTCTAACATATAATCACATTTATTAAAATAAAACTTTAATATGTCAGAGTTTCAATAAGTGTTTGATGATGACTTTTTTCTCTTCCAACAAATTTCAACCTATTTTATGCTATTTTTAAAACTGCTTTTATCAACGTAACACATCTACACTACTTTAAAAATCATAAAATATTGGCAGATATATAATTAAAATTCCACCCCATAACCTAACAGCAACTTTCAAAAGCAATTGTCTTAAATATTTTAACCATGTCTTCACTTCCTACATACAAATTTTCAACATTACTCTTATCCTACACTCTCTCTTGATTTTTTAATTTTGGACACTATTGTACTTTCCCTATAGGAGATGCAAATTCAGCACTCTTTTGACACTTCCTTCACCACAAGACATTCACATATAAACAGAACATACTCTCACACACCTATCACAAACGCATTTTCTTATCTTATTTCCTTACTATGGTTATATCACAATAGCATCATTATTTGTATTATAATGACAATGATAAATCCTGTAGTAAAGTTTCATTTTCCATTATATTATCATTTTCTACCCAGGATGAATAATTGCTTAAATATTTAAGTCTGATTACTTGTTAATATGGGGCCTTCCTGGTTGCTCAGTGGATACTCTGCCTGCAATGCAGGTTACCCAGGTTCAATTCCTGGGTCAGAAAGATCCCCTGGAGAAGAGAATGGCAATCCACTATAGTATTCTTCCTGGAGAATCCTATGGACAGAGTAGCCTGGCAGGCTACAGTCTATGGGGTGGCAAGAGTCAGACACGACTGAATGACTAAGCACATAACACATTTGTTAATATAGGGCTTCGCTGGTAGCTCAGTGGTAAAGAATCTGCCTGCCAATGCAGGAGATGCAGGTTCAATCCCTGAGCTGGGAAGATCCCCTGGTGAAGGAAATGGCAACTCACTCCAGTGTTCTTGCCTGGGAAATCCCATGGAAAGAGGATCCTGGAAGGCTATAGTCCTTGGGGCTGCAAAAGAGTCGGACATAACTTAGTGACTAAACAACAACAATTCTGATAAATATTCAAGTATTTAACTTACTATTAATTTTTTAACATTTTCTCCACTTCTCTTTACCTTTATAAAATTGGACTCTTTCAACTGTTTAATTTTTTTCTGAAAATTTAGAATGGAATGGAGATAAACACATGTATCCAATTTAACATGTTTAATCAGATATCTGCCATTATGTATTTGTATAATCTTTAGGTTAAATACATACATGTTACATACACACATATAACAGACATATGTTTGGGGATGGATTTCCTTGCTTAAAATATTTCAATATTGAGTCAATCTTAAGTCATTACACTGTTATCTATCACAAATCAGCAACAGTATTGACCTTACATCAACACAATTCCTCTGAATGTTCCTCTGCCTTTCTTGGCCACTAGTGTTTCCCCAGAGTTTGACTCATAGTGTTTGGTGAATACAGATGTCTGACTGACAAGCTTATGTACCATCAAGAAGTCTCCAGTCATAGGATTCTGTGGCTCTTACCTTTATAATTATTATGGTGTGATTGTTTTTTAATAGAATAGGACTGTCATAAACCAATTCAGTAAAGCCTACTGAAAGTCAGACTTTCTCTTGATACTGCAACATTTATTATTTAATTAAGTTTCAACTTATTATTATACTATGGACAGACAAGATGAATAGGCAAGATGGTGGGGCAGAAGGATGTGCACACATCTTCACCATCTTGGATAAGAAAGATGATGAAGTAGAAGGATATGCATATCATCTTTTGTGAGAACTCCAAAACTCGCTGATGAACAATCATCAATAAGAGAATCCTATTTGGATTCCCTTTTTGGATCCCACCAAACAAAAATATGTCATGTCCAAGGGCAAGGAAAAGCCCCAGCTAGAAGGGAGGAGGGGCGAAATCGCATTTAGAATCAAATCCCATATCTGCCAGAGACACTTGGAGGGCTCAAACAAAACCTTGTGTGCACAAGGACCCAAGATGCTAGAGACTTAGCCAGACCAGCCTTTGAATGTTTGAGTGTCTCCTGTGAAGGCATGGGTCAGCAGGTTCAACAGTATGTGAATGGAGAACTTTCAGGTAGTCGAGCTGTATTTAGAAAAGGCAGAGGAACCAGAGGTCAAATTACCAACATCCGTTGGGTCACAGAAAAAAGCAAAGAGTTCTAGAAAAATATCTACTTCTGCTTTATTGACTATACCAAAGCCTTTGACTGTGTGGATCACAACAAACTGTGGAAAATTCTTAAAGAGATGGGAATACCAGACCAATTTACCTACCTCCTAAGAAATCTGTATGCGTGTCAAGAAGCAACAGTTAGAACCAGACGTGGAACAATGAACTGGTTCCAAATTGGGAAAGGAGTACGTCAACGCTGTATATTGTCAACCTGCTTATTTAACTTACATGCTGCTGCTGCTGCTGCTAAGTCATTTCAGTTGTGTCCAACTCTGTGCGACCCCATAGATAGCAGCCACCAAGCTCCACCGACCCTGGAATTTTCCAGGAAAGAAAATGCAGAGTACATCATATGAAATGCTGAGCTGGATGAAGCACAAGCTGGAATCAAGTTTGCGAGGAGAAATATCAATTACCTTAGATATACAGATGACACCACCCTTATGGAAGAAAGCGAAGAAGAACTAAAAATGCTCTTGATGAATGTGAAAGAGAGTGAAAAAATTGTCTTAAAAGTCAGCATTAAAAAAACTAAGATCATGGCATTCAGCCCTATCATTTTATGGCAAACAGATAGGGAAACAATGGAAACAGTGGTTGACTTTATTTTGGGGGGCTCCAAAATCACTGCAGATGGTGACTGCAGCCATGAGATTAAAAGACACTTTCTCCTTGGAAGAAAAGCCATGACCAACCTAGACATCATATTAAAAAGCAGAGACATTACTTTCTCAACAAATGTCTGTCTAGTCAAGGCTATGGTTTTTCTGGTAGTCATGTATGGATGTGAGAGTTAAGACTATAAAGTAAGTTGAGCACTGAATAATTGATGCTTTTCAACTGTAGTGTTGGAGAAGACTCTTGAGAATCCTTTGGACTGCAAGGNAATGTCTGTCTAGTCAAGGCTATGGTTTTTCTGGTAGTCATGTATGGATGTGAGAGTTAAGACTATAAAGTAAGTTGAGCACTGAATAATTGATGCTTTTCAACTGTAGTGTTGGAGAAGACTCTTGAGAATCCTTTGGACTGCAAGGAGATCAAACCAGTCAAACCTGAAGGAGATCAGTCCTGAATATTCATTGGAATGACTGATGTTAAAGCTGCAACTCCAATACTTTGACCACCTGATGAGAACTGACTTCTTAGAAAATACCCTGATGCTGGGAAAGACTGAGGGCAGGAGGAGAAGGGGATGGCAGAGGATGAGATGATTGGAGGGCATCCCTGACTCAGTGGACCTGAATTTGAGCAATCTTGGGGAGTTAGTGATGGACAGGGAAGCCTGGCGTGCTGCTGTCCATGGGGTCGCAAAGATTTGGACGCAACTAAACAACTGAAATGAACTATTATTATACACCAAGCTTTGTGATCGACCCTGTACTCTACCTTCAAGTCCAGAAGGGTAAGCCTTTATAAAGAGCTTGGCATTAGCATATTTATACTATCATATCTGGTCCCATCACTTCATGGGAAATAGATGGGGAAACAGTGTCAGACTTTATTTTTGGGGGTTCCAAAATCACTGCAGATGGAGATTGCAGTCATGAAATTAAAAGACGCTCACTCCTTGGAAGGAAAGTTATGACCAACTTAGACAGCATGTTGAAAAGCAGAGACATTACTTTGCCAACAAAGGTCCGTCTAGTCAAGGCTATCGTTTTTCCAGTGGTCATGTATGAATGTGAGAGTTGGACTGTGAAGAAAGCTGAGCGCCAAAGAATTGATGCTTTTGAACTGTGGTATTGGAAAAGACTCTTGAGAGTCCCTTGGACTGCAAGGAGATCCAACAAATCCACTCTGAAGGAGATCAGCCTTGGGATTTCTTTGGTAGGAATGATGCTAAAGCTGAAACTCCAGTACTTTGGCTACCTCATGAGAAGAGTTGACTCATTGGAAAAGATTCTGATGCTGGGAGGGATTGGGGGCAGGAGGAGAAGGGGATGACAGAGGATGAGACGGCTGGATGGC
>SJYV01028323.1:1177881-1269586 GCA_006410875.1 Neotragus pygmaeus | reverse complement strand
TTGATATTTCTCCCGGCAATCTTGACTCCAGCTTGTGTGTCTTCCAGTACATGTGAAGTTTCTTCCAGTATATGTAAAGTATATGAACTTCAGTATAAGTAAAGTTTATCACTGGCTGATACATAGTAAATATTCAATAAATGGTGGATATTTTCCCTTCATCTAAGATCTTACTCATTAGATAGGAGCTGGATAACTTCTCTTAAGGTCTGCCTGATTCTGTTACCAGCACAGATTCCTCGAGATGCCCAATTTATTTCTTTCCTTATCTTCTTAATTAAAAATTGTATCAATATGCTATGTCCAGAACCCTCCTGTACACTCCAGATCTGGACACTCAAACTGCCTACCTGATATCTACAAATGGACATCTGAATGGATCTCAATCATAATGTGACACCTCACAGGATGAGCCTGTTATTACCCTTCTCTCTCCCCACAACCCCCCTGCTACTCCTTCGTCTGTCTCCATTTCCATAGCTATGTAAGTGAAAGGCCTTCAAGCCTCTCTCTCTCTCACTCTCAGCAAATCCTGTTTGCTCTCTCTTTAAAACCTATCCTGACTAGGACCATTTCTCTCCCCCTCCACTGTCACCATCCTGGTCTGTGATGGTTAACTTTGTGTCAAGTTGGCTGAGCTGCAGTACCCAGATATTTGGTCAAATATTCAGAATATTTCTGAGAAGGTGTTTTTTGGGATGAAGTTAACATTTAAATCAGTGGATCCTGACTAAAGAAGATTCCCTCCCTAACAGTATCTAGTATGAAGGCCTTACTAAAGCAAAGAATGGCCTCCTCCAAGAGAAGGAATCTGCCAGCAGGCTGCCTTTGACTTGCTCTTCCCTGAGTCTCCAGCCTTCAGATTTTGAATTTGTCTAGTCTCTACAAATACGTGAACTAATTCCTTAAGATGTTCTTTTCCCACTTACCCATATAGCTAGTTCTCTTACTTTCTCGAGAGCTTTATTCAAAGATCATCTCAGTGGGGTCCTCCCTACCATACTATCTACCATTTCTATCTCCTCATTCTTCCTTTGTCGTATCTTCTATCTCTTTTTTGGTTTCTCCCCCCTACTTAAGTATTACTCATTTTCACAGATTATATGTTTCACATTTTTATCTTATTTCTTGGCTATTATTATCTCCACCAGGAATGTAAGCTCAGTGAAGGCATGGAGTTTTATCTGCTTTGTTCATTGCTTTAAAAGCAGTTTTTAGACGCTAGAACAATGCCTGTGAAGTCGCTTAGTCGTGTCCGACTCTCTGTGACCCCATGGACTGTAGCCTACCAGGCTCCTCTGTCCATGGGNGGCATGGAGTTTTATCTGCTTTGTTCATTGCTTTAAAAGCAGTTTTTAGACGCTAGAACAATGCCTGTGAAGTCGCTTAGTCGTGTCCGACTCTCTGTGACCCCATGGACTGTAGCCTACCAGGCTCCTCTGTCCATGGGATTTTCCAGGCAATAGTACTGGAGTGGATTGCCATTTCCTTCCCCAGGGGAATCTTCTCAACCCAGGGATCAAACCCAGGTCTCCCGCATTGTAAACAGGCTGCTACCTGATTCTCCGCTCGGTCCAGTGTGCCAAGTTTTTCTTACCTCCTTCCTCAAGGACAGGTTGGATTCTTTATTATCTTAGAACAGAAACTTGCTAAATTTAAGATGGCAAGGGAAAAATGATACTAACTACTTTGAGAGACAATCTTTTATTCTTCAGAGTATCAACCTTGCTTCCTCGATACACTGTAAATATCCTGAATACTAAGTTTTTAAATTTGTTTTAATTGGAGGATAATTACTTTATAATATTGCGATGGTTTTTGCCAAACATCAATAGGAATCGGCCAAAGGTATATGTGTGTCCCCCCCAGCCTGAATCCCCCTCCCCATCCTATCCCTCTAGGTTGCCCAGAGCACTAGCTCTGAGTGCCTGGCTTCATGCACTGAACTCACACTGGTCATCTATCTTACATATGGGAATGCTAAATACTAAGTTTTATGTAAATTGTTTGTATTAGATATAAGAAGTTATTTGCTGTTTTTCNCACTTTCATCAAGAGGCTTTTTAGCTCCTCTTCACTTTCTGCCATAAGGTGGTGTCATCTGCATATCTGAGGTGATTTGATATTTCTCCCGGCAATCTTGACTCCAGCTTGTGTGTCTTCCAGTACATGTGAAGTTTCTTCCAGTATATGTAAAGTATATGAACTTCAGTATAAGTAAAGTTTATCACTGGCTGATACATAGTAAATATTCAATAAATGGTGGATATTTTCCCTTCATCTAAGATCTTACTCATTAGATAGGAGCTGGATAACTTCTCTTAAGGTCTGCCTGATTCTGTTACCAGCACAGATTCCTCGAGATGCCCAATTTATTTCTTTCCTTATCTTCTTAATTAAAAATTGTATCAATATGCTATGTCCAGAACCCTCCTGTACACTCCAGATCTGGACACTCAAACTGCCTACCTGATATCTACAAATGGACATCTGAATGGATCTCAATCATAATGTGACACCTCACAGGATGAGCCTGTTATCACCCTTCTCTCTCCCCACAACCCCCCTGCTACTCCTTCGTCTGTCTCCATTTCCATAGCTATGTAAGTGAAAGGCCTTCAAGCCTCTCTCTCTCTCACTCTCAGCAAATCCTGTTTGCTCTCTCTTTAAAACCTATCCTGACTAGGACCATTTCTCTCCCCCTCCACTGTCACCATCCTGGTCTGTGATGGTTAACTTTGTGTCAAGTTGGCTGAGCTGCAGTACCCAGATATTTGGTCAAATATTCAGAATATTTCTGAGAAGGTGTTTTTTGGGATGAAGTTAACATTTAAATCAGTGGATCCTGACTAAAGAAGATTCCCTCCCTAACAGTATCTAGTATGAAGGCCTTACTAAAGCAAAGAATGGCCTCCTCCAAGAGAAGGAATCTGCCAGCAGGCTGCCTTTGACTTGCTCTTCCCTGAGTCTCCAGCCTTCAGATTTTGAATTTGTCTAGTCTCTACAAATACGTGAACTAATTCCTTAAGATGTTCTTTTCCCACTTACCCATATAGCTAGTTCTCTTACTTTCTCGAGAGCTTTATTCAAAGATCATCTCAGTGGGGTCCTCCCTACCATACTATCTACCATTTCTATCTCCTCATTCTTCCTTTGTCGTATCTTCTATCTCTTTTTTGGTTTCTCCCCCCTACTTAAGTATTACTCATTTTCACAGATTATATGTTTCACATTTTTATCTTATTTCTTGGCTATTATTATCTCCACCAGGAATGTAAGCTCAGTGAAGGCATGGAGTTTTATCTGCTTTGTTCATTGCTTTAAAAGCAGTTTTTAGACGCTAGAACAATGCCTGTGAAGTCGCTTAGTCGTGTCCGACTCTCTGTGACCCCATGGACTGTAGCCTACCAGGCTCCTCTGTCCATGGGATTTTCCAGGCAATAGTACTGGAGTGGATTGCCATTTCCTTCCCCAGGGGAATCTTCTCAACCCAGGGATCAAACCCAGGTCTCCCGCATTGTAAACAGGCTGCTACCTGATTCTCCGCTCGGTCCAGTGTGCCAAGTTTTTCTTACCTCCTTCCTCAAGGACAGGTTGGATTCTTTATTATCTTAGAACAGAAACTTGCTAAATTTAAGATGGCAAGGGAAAAATGATACTAACTACTTTGAGAGACAATCTTTTATTCTTCAGAGTATCAACCTTGCTTCCTCGATACACTGTAAATATCCTGAATACTAAGTTTTTAAATTTGTTTTAATTGGAGGATAATTACTTTATAATATTGCGATGGTTTTTGCCAAACATCAATAGGAATCGGCCAAAGGTATATGTGTGTCCCCCCCAGCCTGAATCCCCCTCCCCATCCTATCCCTCTAGGTTGCCCAGAGCACTAGCTCTGAGTGCCTGGCTTCATGCACTGAACTCACACTGGTCATCTATCTTACATATGGGAATGCTAAATACTAAGTTTTATGTAAATTGTTTGTATTAGATATAAGAAGTTATTTGCTGTTTTTCTCATATCAAGTATGTGTTTCATAATAAACTGTGAAAAGAATAGCCTATCTGATTAATATGACTGGTTGACTAAACAACCAGTCCAATATCAAATGCTATATAACAAGACTGCAGTGAAAATGAAGCAATAATGTATGTGCAATATTTACAATATGAATTTTTAGGTTTTTAAAAAAATTGGCTTAAAAAACAGTTCAGAATATATTTTCAGATTTTAGCGAGCAAAAGCAAAGAAAAAGAAAGAAGACTGAAATAGAGAAAAACAGAGAGGCAAACATTACATGTATCTTAAAAGCATACTTTTTAATCAAGCTAAATTTTGATTACTAAAGAATTAGTTTGAATTGCAGTAATACAGCTAATAATTACCATGTTCATTTATCTTGCTAAGATTTATTCATTATTTATTCATTCAACATTGATTATCAACTATGAACCAGACACAAGAGCTATAACTATCATTAAAATACAAGTGTCCCTTGATTCTAGGAAGTATGATAAGCAGATAAACAAGCAAAAAGAATTTAATACATAATAAATTATGATAAATATGATGATAAATTATGAACAAAGTTCAAAGAAAATATAATATCTACTTACGTTACAAAGTTGTTTTTTAGCATATGTTCTAATCTGTCCTTCATAAAAAAAGAGAAAAAAGAAAATTTATTAAATGCAGTTAGAGTCATTGCATGTAATTAACATAGTCAGAGGGTTTTATCCACAAAACTAATTACCTTTTGGCCAGGAGCTATGAATTTGTGACAGAGTTCAACATCTTTAGGACAATTTGAGAGAACTGTCATTGCTGTAGTCTTGAAGAGGCTCTCCATAACCTAAGAGAAATGATATAGAATTGCCTGACATGTAAGTTTCATGAAAAAACCAGCTCTGCAGGGACTACTCTCCAGGTTTTAGCAACTCTAAAGCCATTAGGCCTCTTACTTTCTGAATATACTGCAGCAAGCTGATTCAGTTTCCAGACTGATTAAAAGAAACATCACAACTTCTCAGAGTAAGAGGGAAAAATAGAAAGAAAGAAAGAAAGAAAAATGTCTGAAGTTTTTGTTAACAGTTTCAACAGCAGTAATGAAGTGAGCTGTCAAATGAACAACTAAAACAAACTGATGCCTCAATTTCAGTCTACTCGCTTGTAGAATCAGAGCAGTAACGGTACCTGTTTTACAGGACTGCTGTGAGAATTAAATGAGATAATACATGCAGAAGACGTANCAACAGCAGTAATGAAGTGAGCTGTCAAATGAACAACTAAAACAAACTGATGCCTCAATTTCAGTCTACTCGCTTGTAGAATCAGAGCAGTAATGGTACCTGTTTTACAGGACTGCTGTGAGAATTAAATGAGATAATACATGCAGAAGACGTAGCTCAGCACCCAGTTCAGAGGAGCACACAACCAGCATCTGTTGTTAAGAGTGGAACATTCCGAAAAGTGCTTCATTCAGTCATTGATAAATGAAAGTAAATTTTAAGATTATAGAAGCAATGAGATCTAGCTTCATCCATATACATACATTTTTGCTTTGCTGAAGTAAAAATAACATAGATCAAATATGACACAAATCAGTATATAAGATTTCATTCTACCAGGGGTGTCTGTAAGTCTCTCAGGGAAAAATTTGTTCTTAGAAGAAAAAAGTGACTGGAATGGAAATATTTCTAAAATATTTTTAATCCAAACTACAATTCTTATTTTGAAGTCAATGAGATCATGTTGTGATTTCCAAATGTGTCCCCATAAAGAAATACATATTAACTCCAGGCTGCCCCACCCGGAGAAGGCAATGGCACCCCACTCCAATACTCTTGCCTGGAAAATTCCATGGACGGAGGAGCCTGGTAGGCTGTAGTCCATGGGGTCACCAAGAGTCGGGCACGACTGAGCAACTTCACTCTCGCTTTTCACTTTCATGCATTGGAGAAGGAAATGGCAACCTACTCCAGCATTCATTCTTGCCTGGAGAATCCCAGGGACAGAGGAGCCCAGTGGGCTGTTGTCTATGGGGTCGCACAGAGTTGGACACGACTGAAGCGACTCAGCAGCAGCAGCAGCAGCAGCCCCACCAGACAGTTGTCTCCCTTTCCTCTGAATCACCAGACACCCTATCAATGTTGCAAATACAGTGGGGCTATGTAAGTGTCTGAGTAATTTAATCGATCAGCTACAGGAAAGAACTTAATTATCAAATATCAACTAGTTAGGTTTATGTACGTATATAAAATATTTTGGGCTTCCCTGGTGGCTCAGTTGGTAAAAATTCACCTGCAATGCGGGAGACTTGGGTTTGATTCCTGGGTTGGGAAGATTCCCCAGAGGAGGGCATGGCAACCTATTCCAATAATCTTGCCTGCAGAATCCTCATGAATTCTCTTTATATTATATTATACATGTATTTTATAGAAAAGTAAGGAATAACTTGACGAAAGAAGAGCAAAAGGAGGCTAAAGATGTTTTTCTTTGAGGCTATATCACCTTCAATCCAACAGAGAGATAAAGAAATTACTAAGTAACTAAATGATTTATGAAGGGTTATATCTCTCAATCACTGAGAAAAGCCAATGTATTTTGGGAGGAATAAAACACATAAATTGGAGAGTATGCTTACACTATTGAGAGACAAAATACACCTATTTGTAAGATAAAGACTTTGCCACTAGGCTGGTAAACAGTATCTTTGATGAGCAGTATATTTCCATTTGAAGAAGAAAACCACTGGCTCTTCTAACCTTGACTTTTGGACTATGTTTTATGAATATATTAAAGAAAACAGAAACTTAACTGAAGAGTTAACATAATCCTCTGAGGTTTCAAAAAATATATTATTCAATAGCACTGAAATATCAATAGTACTATTTAAGTGTTTATACTTCATAAGAGGAAAATATCCCTTGTTACAGTACTGATTTAATATTTAAGAGACTGCTCTTCATCAAGGTAATAATTTCTACAGAATTCAATTTATCAAAGGGAGAAAATTAAAAGAAGCAGAAGATTACTTTGGGAGGAACATATTTTTTCTTTTATCTTTAGAAAAGATCTATATTTCAATTAATCAAAGTATTCAACAGTGTATATGCCTGGAGTATCACTCAGTGGAGTAGCAAATAGTTAAGAATCAGTTACAGAATACATAATTATAGAGCAAAGATTATAATGTTTAATTAATTCTAACATACCCATGTCTATTGTCTTTATGGACTTTCCCTCTGGTTTTATGTTGGGGCAGTGCAGAAGCAGGAGGTAAAAGGCGTGGTTCCATTCTCTACAATACTCTCATTGCCTGAGCCAAAGAATAATAAAGAATTGGGTGGTGAGCTAAAACATGATTAAGGAATTTACTGACTCCATGAGGCTCATATTCCGAATCCCTAAATCTGGAAAGGTGTTACTCCACAGTGTTACTATTAACATTTTTGGCCAGACAATTGTTTGCTGGAGGGGAAGAGACTGTGCACTGTCAATGTTGAACAGCATCCTTAGCCTTTACCCACGAGATGCCAGTAGCAACCAGTCTTCCCTACTCATCCACCCACTCCCTGGTAGGGACCAACAAATGTGTCCCTGGGGAACACTGCTCTAGAGAAATCAGGGAGAGACAGTAAAGGAGTATACGTAATTAGGCACTGTGGGGTGTGGCCAGAACACCCGCTCAGGACCAAGATCTTTAACTGCTGGGAATATTAACTGCTGACGTTTCATAGTTGGGTCCTTCTTCACCAACTGTCCAGACCAAGAGTGCTGTCTTACCCACCCAAAGTTACAACTCGTCCCAGGCTATCTCGTGTCCAGTGACTGGCTAACAGGGGGAGGCACTTGCTTTCCCATGGGACAACCATGAAGGGCAGTTCTAGCTTCCCAGGTCCTCACAGAATTGGCAAAGGCCTCTGTAAACACGTCACAGCTCAACTTTTCCTTCTGTTCAGTGGTGCTGTCTTCCCTTCCTTTCTCTAAAGAGCATTCCCCAGTACTATCTACACACAAATCTCTGCTTTAGGATTTATTTAGTAGGAAATCCAACTTAGGATAATAAAATTGTGACTCCATTCTGTTACAAGGAAAAGGTAGTATTTCTGTTTTAAGTGGCATTGGGTCATTTACCGGGTGAGTAAGAGTAGAAATGAATAGAAGAATTGATACAAATTTCTAAAATAAACATACTGTAATTAGAAAATCAAACTAAGATATTAACCAAAATGGTAATGGAGAGAGAATTCATATTAACAGTTAACAAATTCTGGGTACTTACTAAGTATTNTAAATTTGAATCAGTTCTAATGAGATGGATGAAACTGGAGCCTATTATACAGAGTGAAGTAAGCCAGAAAGAAAAACACCAATACAGCATACTGACACATATATATGGAATTTAGAAAGATAGTAATGATGACCCTGTATGTGAGACAACAAAAGGACACAGACATAGACAATGGACTTTTGGCCTCAGAGGGAGTAGGAGAGGGCGGGATGATCTGCGAGAATGGCGTTGAAGAATATATACTATTATGTAAGAAACGAATCACCAGTCTATGTTTGATACAGAATGCAGGACGCTTGGGGCTGGTGTACGGGGATGATCTAGAGAGACGTTGTGGGGTGGGAGGTGGGAGGGGGACTCGGGATTGGGAGCTTGTGTGCACCTGTGGTGGATTCGTGTCGATGTATGGCAAACCCAATAGAGTATTGTAAAGTTAAATTTAAAAATAAATAAATTAAAAAAAAAAAAAATACAAACTCTTTCTATCATGATCTGACTCTTGACTATCTCTCCAGCTTTATTCCTGTTCCAGAGTTCTGGCAGCTCCTATAGATGCTTTCTCATATTATACCTATAGACATGTTTCTCTAACTATAAAGATGCTTTGTTTATTTGCTTAGCAAATACCAAAAGCTCCTATTTACTAAGCCTGCTTTATGCCAGACCCCACACTTAGTGCTTTACACTATACACAGTCTTTCATTTGTTGTTGTTCTACTTGGTGACTCCTAAGTTGTGTGTGACTCTTTGCGACCCCATGGACTGTAGCCCGCCAGACTTCTCTTCCATGGGATTTTCCAGGCAAGAATACTGGAGTGGGTTGCCATTTTCTTCTCCAGAAGATCTTCCCGACCAAGGGATGGAACCCACATCTTCACTGGCAGGCAGATTCTTTACTAATGAGCCACCACTGAAGCCTACCCTTTCATTTACTTCTCACAATAACCTAATAAAATAGCTACTATTTTTCTCATTTTACAGGGCGGAAGCTAAAGATCACTACGGTTAGGTAACATAGCAAAGTTAATGGCAGAGTTTGGACATGAACTGAAATTGGTATAACTCCTGTACTTTCAACTATTACACTAACAGCGTTCAGTTTATTAAATTAAGTAGATGTTTATTAAATTAAGTAGTTCTCTATCTTCCTCATTCTGTGAACACCTGTAAGGCACAAATGTCTGAAGTAAAAATGTATACAGAAAGCATTTTAATGTCACAGATGTCTGATATTTAGAAACTATTTTAAAACTTGAGTACCTACCTGCATAAGATCTTGAAGGCTCTCCAGAAAAGAAATCTCTGCTTCTACCATATAGAACTCTGCCAGGTGCCTCCGGCTCTGAGAATTCTCTGCTCGGAATGTTGGACCAAAGGTAAACACTTGAGTAAAAGCTCTGCAATTCAAGATTAACAGTACAAAAATAGGATTTACATGATTAATTCTAAGTTTTAAAAATATTCAGTGAATGCTTAAGGAAAAAAAAGTTTTGTGCCCCTGTCTTGTCCACAAATCCACACATATTAGCTGCTATATTTCTTTAATGGATGATAATAATAGTTTCATTAAAAATGTTACATTTATAGAAACCATTTTATCCCAAAGGAATTTGCAAATGTTTTACAAACCCTACAGCTTACTAAATATAGACTTATAACCACTTCTGGGTGCACTCCATTGCAGCTGCCTTAAACAGCAGACAAGTACATTTCACAGCAATTGAGAACAAAGTCAAAGACAAATACCATAGCCCAAGAAGCCACACAGAAAATCTAGAGAGCAACAGTTAAAATCAGAATTTCACGTGGATAAGGTGAGTCAAGCATTTTCTAAATATGTGAAAAAGGAATATCAGATACGCATGCCAACTTGCCTTGTTAGGCTTACTCAAGTCCTTTACACCCACTCAAGAGTTTCATTCAGTGCTGAATGACCCCTGACATTTGAGGGGTGGGGTGGATTTTGAAGAACTGTCTATTTTAACTGTGGTTTTCAAGAAGGACTATAGTTCAACAACATAAATGGAAAAAAAAAATTTTTTTTTTCATGTCCTGCAGAGAAGTGGTCATGATACCTTCATTCTTTAATATTTATAGTGTCTTTCATATATGAAAAAGGTTAACAACTGGGACTAGATCAAGCATGTATGAACAAATGAGTATTTCATGAGGCTATGTAATCTTTGAATTGTAAGGTTTGGTTAGAGCAAAACAAGAGACTTGGGGCTCCTTAGCTGTTATCCTAAACACTCTTCATTTGTCTGTCATCAGTCAGATAACATTAAGATCAGAAAACAGAATAGAAAACAAACGGATTGTAGATATCAGGGTTTTTGTTTTGTTCTTTACGTAAAGATACTCTAGGAAATTAAACAGTAAAACAATAATACTAGAAATTATGAGATTTATTTTTTCTTTCAAAGGCCATTTCAGCTAAGGCCTAGTTGATAAGAAGCTTAGGAATTTATGTTTGGTTCCACAGCTACCTTCCTGAGACCACAATCATTTAACCTCTGAGAATCCTAGTTTTTCACGAAAAACAAACAGTAAAAACTCAAAATTACTACAGTAACCTCTCCCAAGATTCAGATCCAGACTTGCCTACTAGAACGTTTCTGAAAACACTGACCCTACGTTGTCCAAAATGAAAACTCCTGTTCCCCAAAACAAATGAAAAATAAAATAGTGAACAATCCTGGTTTTCCTTTTACATTTTCTCCAGTTCTATTAATCTCAGTTAACCCACTCATCACCCAAACCAGATCCCCATCCCTCCCTCACTGCTCACACATTTCTTATCACATAATTGCAACTGTTCACACCTAGGAAAACTCTTGCAAATCTGGAGACTATTCCTTCCCCCTCCCCAAACACTTGTTTATTTACTTGGCTGTGCCAGGTCTCAGCTGCAGCACATGGGATCTTCAATCGGATCTTTGTGGTGGCATGCAGGAGCTTTTAGTTGCAGCACGTGGGATCTAGTCCCCTGACAAGGGATCGAACTTGGGACCCCCAGCATTGGCAGCATGGAGTCCTAGCCACTAGACCACCAGGGTAGTCCCTAGAGACTCTTCTTTATTTCCACAGATGCTATCTTAGTGTCATCTCTTGTGTCTGGCTCCTGCCTTTCTTCCACCAGTCCCAAACTCAGGTAAGTTTTCAAATTCAAATCTAACTATATATCAGCCCTAATTTAAAAACTTTCAATGGTTACCCCCTGCTCAACGGTTAAAATTCAAACTCCTAACTTGGACGGGACCTTCCTTCCCAAAGCCTTTCCTCCAACACACTGAGGACACTCTCCTTACATGCCCTGCATGCCTTAAGGCCTTTTCATTGGTTATCTTCTGTCTGTAGTGCCCAGCCTCTGTTCCTCCCTCTCTAATGGCAAATCTCCATCCATCCTTCAAGAACTGACTTAAATGTCACTTTTTATTACCATATGTCCCCAACTTTATTGTTTCCTCCTTTATATGACTAACATTTTGTTTATGTATTTATTATATAAAATGTATCACTTAGAAATATAATTATGCATTTTGTATCCCTTCCTCTCAAGAAACTGTGAAATTTTCTAGAGCAGGAATAATGTTTTATTCATTTTTGCATCTCCAGTGCCTATGATAAAACAGGTGCTCTAGTTGAATGAATGAGCAATGATGATGATGACAAGCTCCCTCAGCTGTGAACTGGAAAAGCACAACATCCTCACAAACAGTAACATTACAAATAATGCACAGAAAAATATCAGATGTATTTTACTGTGGCTGTCACACAATAACTAAAATGGATCAGAAAATTTAGGTCTGTCCCAACAATAAATTAAAAAATTACAGGGCCATGAGTTTCCAACATATGACTATGCAATCTCTAGGAAGGCTGGCAACAGTATATCTAAATAAATAAAGTGACATTTTTTCTGGCACTGTATCACAAGAAATTGCATATACACGTGTGCACTAATGACAGAGAATATTCTACTGAGATTTTCCAGGGCATAAATAGAAACTCCATGGTACAGGAGAAATTTACTTTGAAGGCTCTAAGAAAGACTTCTAAGAGATGGACAGCTATCATCCTGAAATAGAAGGAAGGCCAATGGGATTGCTGTTCAAAAGTGACACATTATATGTATCAAGGTTCTAGATATAGAGAAAACAGTGATATCTAAAAGTACTACAGATTCAAGTCACAACAGCATCTGCTTCTCACATGAATAGGGAACTCTAAGATGGGCAGCGTCAGTGATTTTTAACAGTGGTTAATGATTTTCTCTTGCAATAAATATAGAGGTGCTTCTGAAGTGGCTCAGTGGTAAAGCATCCACCTGCCAATGCAGGAGACGTGGGTTCCATCCCTGGGTTGGGAAGATCCCCTGGAGAAGGAAATGGCAACCCACTCTAGTATTCTTGCCTGAAGAATNGTGCTTCTGAGGTGGCTCAGTGGTAAAGCATCCACCTGCCAATGCAGGAGACGTGGGTTCCATCCCTGGGTTGGGAAGATCCCCTGGAGAAGGAAATGGCAACCCACTCTAGTATTCTTGCCTGAAGAATCCCATGGACATAAGAGACTCATGTGCTACATGATTCTTGCAAAACAGTCAGACACAAATTAGCAACTAAACAACATAAAATATAGAGGAAGATCAGAGATTTTTATTTTGGTAAGGATCAGATTCTAATTGTGGTGCCCAAAAGTTAAGTATTTCTCTAATAGAATAAGTAAAAATCAGTGGTCATGGTGCTTCCTCTGAATTACCAGAAAGAGAAAATGAGCTGGAATGCATGCTGAAAATTTCTCTAATTTTGCATCTAGTCTTTAAGCAGATAAATATTTAAATAATTCAGTAAAGATCACCCTATGTAAGCATCCAGTGTTTAAATTATTTTTTAACTGAAGGGTAATTGTTTTACAGAATTTTGTTGTTTTCTGTCAAATGCATCCAGTATTTTATAGTAAAGTAGCTATAGCAGGAGGAGGAGGAGTGACAGTGGTCACCGCTAGCAAGTGCTCCTTGTGGACCAAGCATCAGTGGTGAGAACTGTATAGTTAACTCCTTTATCATTAACTAAATATATATTGTTACTTCTATTTTCCAGAAAAAGAAACAGAAGTTCAGAGAGGTTAGGAAACTTCCCCCAAAGTCATCGAGTCATAGCCTAATAAGTGGTGGAGGCCAGATTCAAATCTAGATCTGACTCTTAGTGATCATAGCCTTAATTGTGATATTAAATTAATGATGCTTATAACCAAACATGGACAAACCCATGAAACAGGAGAGAAAAGTTTGTAATATGTGCCTGCCCCTGATCCCCTTTCTCAAAGATAGCTAGGGTGAGTGGTTTGGTTTATTGTGAATAGCTTATTTATGTGTTAAAATCTTAGCTCTCTAAAATAGGTTGCTGTCATGCAAATAATGAGAAGATAAATTTTAATCAATATTTTGTAACTTTCAGCAGGTCATTCAGCCTTTCTGGTCTTCAAATTCTTACATGAGTGGGAGATAGGGGCAGTTTGGCATTATTCTCTAGTATCTTTTACAATAATTTTGTTTTTGCTGCTGCTGAGTCGCTTCAGTCGTGTCTNAATTTTAATCAATATTTTGTAACTTTCAGCAGGTCATTCAGCCTTTCTGGTCTTCAAATTCTTACATGAGTGGGAGATAGGGGCAGTTTGGCATTATTCTCTAGTATCTTTTACAATAATTTTGTTTTTGCTGCTGCTGCGTCGCTTCAGTCGTGTCTGACTCTGTGCGACCCCATGGACTGCAGCCCACCAGGCTCCTCCACCCATGGGATTTTCCAGGCAAGAGTACTGGAGTGGGGTGCCATTGCCTTCTCCGATTTTGTTTCTAGGTCCCTGTGAAATTGCTATGTTTTAAATTTATGCTGATATCCTTTTTTTTTTTTCTCTATCTTCCACATACATGAAAGTGGTTTGCAGCAAGCCTTGGCCCAAGCAATAGTTAAAATAATATCTGAGAACAAGGCCATTTCTAAAATAAGATACAAAACCAGGTGAAAGGCCAGTACTGCTGTGAGAAGAAACTAGCAGAAAAAATACTCAGCACCAAGAAATCATTCTTGCGCCAAATTATGGAGAGAGGAAAGCTATGTAAGGAAAGTCCATGAGCTTGGAGTTGATATTTAAGATAACAAAAGTACATTCAATACACATCAACTAAGATAGCTACAAAAATGGCTCTTTAAAAATAAAAAGTTACCAAAAATAGATTCTACAAAGGTCATTTTCTCCCTTTTGTGGAATTTTATGAAGCCCTAAATTGGCAAGTGGATTATTATGAAATAGTCACTGATTGCTTGGCCATTTATTCCTTCTGGCCCTAAAATTTAAGAGCTAGTCTTTATATTTTGAAAGGAAAGAGGAATCGCTGTTGTTTTTAGCTGAGGAAGAACTCATCATCTAGCATGAAAGGGATCAGCAGCTTTACCTGAGGCCGCCCATTGCAACCTTCTGTCACTTCTCTGCTCCATTCAGGAGATGCTCATTGAACTCAAGGGAACTCAAAGACAGCTTAAACAGGCTTCTAAAACATCTTTGTCAAGTGGTATTCCCATCATCCAGAAAACAATCACCCTCGCCTATTTTGCTACTGCTCTGTACCCATTGGGTTAGCAGTACTGTGACATATTTGTCATTCACTGTTTCTACACGCCTAGCAGAGCGGACACCGGGCACCTCCTTTTCAGCTTTCCCCTTTCCTCTATCTTGCAATAACACACTTGGTGAAAGGGTTTATAAAGAGATGGAGCTCTCACCACTTCATTAATTCTTATCAAGACATCCTAGCAAGGAGGCACTCTAAAATCTAAAAATGTCTTCTCTATCATTATTGCTAAACATTTCTGCAAAATTAATTTTCTTTATTATGTCCAGTTGTTATTGTTTAGTCACTAAGTTGTGTCTGACTCTTGTGACCCCAGGGACTGCAGCCCACCAGGCTCCTCTGTCCATGGGATTTACTAAGCAAGAATACTGGAGTGGGTTGCTATTTCCTTTTCTAGGGGATCTTTCCAACCCAAGGATCAAACACATATCTCCTGTATTGGTAGACAGGTCCTCTACCACTGAACTACTAAAATGTCCTAAGTATCTGATTTAGAACTGAATTTGAAGTCCAAGCAAATTTAATCTTAATTGTAGGATGAGAGTCAAAGTTTGATAGAGCCTGACAACAGTCTTGCTAAAGGGAGTGGAGAGTTGCCTCCTCTGATGAGCATGTGAACTGGGGGAGAGATATTCAGCAAAGGGAATACATATCACACAGGTCCTGAGGGAGGAGAGAGCCTGACATCTTTAAAGACAGAAGTAGGCCAGCAGCAAGACGAATAGTAAGAGATGAGGTCAAAGAGGTAGGAAGGGATCAGGATCAGAACAGAGGGTGGTCCTTGTAAGCCATTGTAAGGAGAGTCTGGATTTTATTTACTACTTCTTGAAATATCTAACACTGTATTTTTCTGTTTTTCTGACCTCCATCTCTGCCTGCCTCCTTCTACATTCTACACTAGCTATTCAACAAACACTGCTGCCGCTGCCGCTAAGTCGCTTCAGTCGTATCCGACTCTGTGCAACCCTGTAGACAGCAGCCCACCAGGCTCCCCGCCCCTGGGATTCTCCAGGCATGAACACTGGAGTGGGTTGCCATTTCCTTCTCCAAAGCATGAAAGTGAAGTCTGAAGGAGTCTTTTGGGCCTATATCACCCCCTGTCCAGAAACCTTCCATCCCCTACACTTGCCCAGAAGACTTATCATCCCCTGCCCAACTACAAATGCCATCTCAACTAAAAAATACCCCAAACATCCCACCTGATTAACGTTTCCCTTATCGCTTCTACAAGCCTCCCTACAGATACGGAGCCTCACTGATCCCTCTCTGCGCTCAGCCTGGTCATTAGACTGACTGTTGCCCCTCCTTGCCTGAATAAACGTAACCTACTTCTGTTAAGGTCGTCTTTCCTCTTTCTGCCTCAGCCCAAACAATACCTTAGTGTCCGACTCTTCGCGACCCCATGGACAGTAGCCTACCAGGCTCCTCCGTCTATGGGATTTCCCAGGCAAGAGTACTGCCTTTGCTTTCCCCCCAACAAATGCTAGCACTCTTCAAACTTAGTCCGAGAACCTCTTTTCCCCCGTATACATTTTCCCTAAATGACCTCACCTCAGTCATTTAATTAATTTTCAATTAATTACCTGTAGGCACACACGATTCACCAATTTGTATCTCTGGCCCAGACTTCTCTAAGTTCTAGAAGCACACATTCAGCTCTACTCAATCTTTCACTTGTCTCAAATAGAACTCACACCTCCCTGACCCCTCACACTGGCTTCAGTCTTCTTCCAAGTTTCTAGGTCTATCCTCCCATTAGGTACACCACGTACTACTGTTCATAGAGTCTTTTCAAATTTTTTTTAAAATGACATATATGGATGTGACTGTTTGCTTAATGCCCATCTTTTTCACTAGTCTGTAAATTTCATGAGTGACCTTATCTATTTTTTGATTCATTACAATATAACCAGTTTTTAACCCAGTGCACAACACATAGCAGATAATCAAAACTTGTCAAATAACTCATTTTCTATAAAATACGCTGATGCATATACTTTGAATCTTTGAAACAGCACTGGATGGGGGTGAGGATAGAGGAGCAAGAAGAGGAAGACAGTAAACAGAATATCAATTACTAAGCAAAAAATTCTGCTATTCCCTGAAATAATTTTTCATAGAAGGCACTAGGAGATAAAAGAATCATTTTTTGAAAAGACTCCCCATATGTTAGTTTTCGTTCTATAGGCAACAAGTACACTTTTGAAAAGTACTGGATCAGAAGAACTTCTCTAAATAGCCAAGATTTTACTTTTTGAGAAACTAAAATATAACCACACACAAAAAAATTTCCCTAAGTCTTATTCTATGTAAATGGAGAAGCACTTTATGTCCTGGCTTCTACCAGAGTGGATATCAACAAGTTAAAACAATTATTGTCATTCCATCATTCCTGCAATGATGGACTTTTCAGAGGATGGACTATATTTAGAAAATAGCATGTGTTTCTCCAGGATCAAATTTTGCTAATTTTTTTTTTTTTGGCCACTTTATTTATTTAATTGAAGGATAATTGCTTTAATTGAAGGATAATTTGAATTTTGTTGTTTTCTGTCAAATATCAACAAGAATCAGCCATAGGTACACCCACGTCCCCTCCCTCCTGAACCTCCTTCTATTCCAGATTGTCACAGAGCCCTTGTTTGAGTTTCCTGAGTCATACAGCAAATTCCCACTGGCTATCTATTTAACACACGGTCATGTAAGTTTCCATGTGACTCTCTCCATACATCTCACCCTCTCCCTCCTCCCTTCCCCCCAGGTCCAAAGGTCTGTTCTCTCCACTGCTGCCTTGCAAATAAATTCATCAGTACCATCTTTCTAGGTTCCATATACATGTGTCAGTATACAAAATCTGTATTTCTCAGCATTTCTAACTTACTTCACTTTGTATAACAGGCTCTAGGATTGTCCACCTCATTAGAAATGACTCAAATACATTCCTTTTTATGGCTGAGCAATATTCCATAGTATATATGTACTACAGCTTCTTTATCCATTCATCTGTTGATGGACATCTGGGCTGCTTCCATGTTCTAGCTGTTGTAAATAGTGCTGTAATTGACAGTGGGGTATATGAGTCTTTTTCAATTTTGGTTTTAATCCTAGTCTTTAAAGGAATCTCTATATCATTTTTCATAGTGGCTATATCAATTTGCATTCCTGCCAGCAATGCAACAGGATTCCCTTTTTCTCCACACTCCTGTAGATTTTTTGATAATGGTTATTCTGACTGGTGTAAGGTGGTCTCACATTGTAGTTTTCATTTGCCTTTCTCTAATAATGAGTGATGTTGAGCATCTTTTCATGTGTTAATTAGCCATCTGTATGTCTTCTTTGGAGAAATGTTTGTTTAGGTCTTTGAGAAGATAAACAAAGTTGACAAACCATTAGCCAGACTCATTGAGAAAACAGGGAGAAAAATCAAATCAACAAAATTAGAAATGAAAAAGGATAGGTTACAACAGACACACAGAAATACAAAGAATCATAAGAGAATATTATGAGCAACTATATGCTAATAAAATGGACAACCTAAAGGAAATGTACAGATTCTTAGAAAAGTTTAACCTTCTAAGACTGAACCAGGAAGAAATAGAAATTATGAACAAGCCAATTATAAACACTGAAATAAAAACTGTGATCAAAAATCTCCCAAAATACAAAAGCCCAGGACCAGATGGCTTCACAGGGGAATTCTATCAAACATTTAGAAAGTCTTTTCTAGAGCTAGTGCCTATTTTTCTGAAACTCTTCACAAAAATTGCAGAGGAAGGAATACTGCCAAACTTATTCTACGAGGCCACCATGACCCTGATACCTAAACCAGGCAAAGACAACACACAAAAAAGAAAATTACACGCAAGTATCACTGATGAACATAGATGTAAAAATCCTCAACAAAATTCTAGCAAACAGAATTCAACAACACATTAAAAAGCTCATACACCATAATCAAGTTGGGTTTATTCCAGGGATGCAAGATTCTTCAATACACACAAATCAATCAGTGTGATATACCATATTAACAAATTGAAAGATAAAAATCATATGATCATCTCAATAGATGCAGAAAAAGCCTCTGACAAATTTAGCACCCATTTATGATAAAAATGCCTCAAAAAATGGGTAAAGAAGGAACCTACCTCAACAGACTAGACTATATATGATAAGCCCACAGCAAATATTATTCTCAACAGTGAAAAACTAAAACATTCCCTCTAAGATCAGGAACAAGACAAGGATGTCCACTTGTACCACTATTATTCATGATAGTTTTGGAAGTCCTAGCTACAGCAATTAGAGAAGAAAAAGAAATAAATGGAACTCAGATCGGAAAAGAAGTAAAACTCTCATTGTTTGCAGATGACATGATATAATACATAGAAAACCCAAAAGAAACTATCAGAAAATTACTAGAGCTAATCAGTGAATTTAGCAAAGTTGCCGGATACAAGGTCAATACACAGAAGTCACTTGCATTTCTATAAACCAACAATGAAAAATCAGAAAGAAAAATTAAGGAATCAATCCCACTTACCATTGCAACAAAAAGAATAAAATATCTAGGAATAAACCTCATAAGTAGACAAAAGAATGGTTTATTCAAAATTATAAGACATTGATCAAAGAAATCAAAGATGATATCAACAAATGGAGAAATATTCCATGTTCCTGGGTAGGAAGAATCAATATTGTGAAAATAACTATACTACCAAATATAATCCACAGATTCAGCATGATCCCTATCAAATTACCAATGGCATTTTTTCACACAACTAGAACAAAAAATTTCACAATTCAAATGGAAACACAAAAGTCCCTGAATAACCAAAGCAGTCTTGAGAAAGAAGAATGGAGTGGGAGAAAGCAATCTTCCTAAGCTCAGACTATACTACAAAGCTACAGTCATTAAGACAGTATGGTACTGGCTGATTGCTTTAATTGTGTATTTGTCCTCACATTTTCAACAAGATACTACAACCATCTTTTCAAAAAAGGTATACATTTTGTCAAATGCATCTATTCATGCCTAGATTACCCCTCCTGTAATCTCTCATGTTTAGCAGTCCTTGTACTGAGGACCATGAAAAAGAACATACCAGAACTTTAGGTACATGCACCACATAGTATTTACATGTTATTTCATAGGGGGCGACAGAGGATGAGATGGCTGGATGGCATCACGGACTCGATGGACGTGAGTCTGAGTGAACTCCGAGAGATGGTAATGAACAGGGAGGCCTGGCGTGCTGTGATTCATGGGGTTGCAAAGAGTCGGACACGACTGAGCGACTGAACTAACTAACTAACTAAGTCTATGAAGATTTCAAAGGTTACCTTTTCTGAATCTTATACTAAGCAGAAGATGAGTCATTATGACACTGAACTATCAACAGTGTGCTGGGCTCAAGTCCTGTACTGGTGAGCCTTACTTTTGAAAGGTCATCATAGTAATTAATCCAAAGCCTGTAATCCAAAGACCTAAACTGAAATTCTGGCTACTCCGCTTATGAACTAGCCAGGTTAATTTCTTTGAGACTGAATTTTTCTATGTGAAGATGAAGTTAAGTATACATTTGTCATGGGACTACTATAAAGATGAAATGAAACAAAATATGCATAAAGCTTAATGTAATGTAAACTTAATGTAGTATTAATTATGATAAGTGGTCAACAAACAGGTAAGACTATTTTTTGGTTTGTTTCTGCTTATGTCTCCTTTCTTTCCAAAGTCTATTGTTCTCATTTCGTTGGTCTCGAAATCTCTTTATAACTTTCAATCAGTGCAAAAGAGATTTTGTTTATGTAGGCTATGTCTACCAATATTTACTATTAAAACTGAGAAATTTTAAAACATTGTTCATTTAAAAACAAACAATACACCCATCATGTCATAAAAACATATTTTTAATAAAACTTTATAAGAGGAGTGGCATTGTTTTATATTTTTGTAAATTTTCTTCATATCTGGCTTAATAGAAGACAGCTGGATTCTCATATCTGCTTATGCATTCAATCTACTGTGTTATCATATGATAACTGGAAAACTCACTGTATACTCACGAACGAATAAAAATGAAAAGAACAAATACTGGCTTAGTATTACTATGAAAATAGTTTTCATTTCAAAGGACTTTCTGAAAGGGTCCTGGGCGGGGGGCAGACAAAACTTTTGAGACCCATTACATTAGGCAGTGATTCTTAATAAGTAGTATTGATTCTGGGTTCTACCTGTGGAAATTTACATTCAGAAAATCTAGGAAGAGTTCTGGCCATAAGTATATTTTAAAGTTCTACATGTAATTACTATGCAAACTCCTGATTAAGCACTACTACCTTAAAAAATAGTTAAGATCACTAATCAATATATATTTTAAAAACTTTGATAGCTATCATTCTTTAAATGGATATAATATATGCTGGTGAGGATGGAGGTAACTCCTTATACATGCTGGTGGGAATGTAAAATCGTGCACTTACTGTGAAAAAGCCTGGTGATCCCTTAAAAAGTTAAAAATAGAATTATCATATGATCCAGCATTTCCACTCTGTAGTACGAACACCAGAGAAATGAAAATAAGTGATCAAAAAAACCCCTCCATGTGTGTGAGTCACTCAGTTGTGTCTGACTCTTTTTGACCCCATGGTCTTGTCAGGCTCCTCTGTTCATGGAATTCTCTCTTCATGGAATCTCTTCAGTATTCTGCAAGAATACTGAAGTGGGTTGTCATTCCCTCCTCCAGGGATCAAACCCAGGTCTCCTGCACTACGGGCAGATTCTTTACCATCTGAGCTACCAGGGAAGCCCTCTCTATGTGAATGTTCAAAGCAGCATTTTCACAATAGTCAAAAACAGAAACAATTCAAATGTTCATCAAAGGATTAACGGATAAATGCTGCTGCTGCAGCTAAGTTACTTCAGTTGTGTCCAACTCTGTGTGACCCCAAAGACGGCAGCCCACTAGGCTCCACCATCCCTGGGATTCTCCAGGCAAGAACACTGGAGTGGGTTGCCATTTCCTTCTCTAATAACGGATAAATGAGATATGGTATATTTATATGATGGAATATTATTCGGCCATGAATAGAAACAAAGTACTAATATATCCTACAATATGAAGAAACCTTGGCAACATGATGTTAAATGAAAGAAGGCCAATACAAAAGGCCACAAATGGTATAATTCCCTTTCTGTGAAATATCCAGACTAAGCACATCCAGAGAAACAGAAAGCAGAAGAGTGGCTGCCAGAGCTGGGAGAAAAGGGAGTGGTAAATGACTGCATCATCGGTATGTGGTTTCCTTTTGGGGTGATAAAAATGTTCTGGAATTGTATAGTGGTGTTGGTTATACAGTATCACTAAAAGTAAATTTCAGGTTATATGTATTGAATTCTATCACAATAGAATTTTTAAAAAGAAACTAATTGTCCAATAGGCACTTTACATATATTTTATTTCATTCTTGCTTCTCTCTGAGGAAGGTGATTTCATTTTATTTACAACAGAAGAAACTGAAGCTTAGATAAGTTAAGTAACAAGTGCAGAGTAGCACAGCAAAGGCAGTTTTAGCCAGAGCAATTTGGCTCCACGGCCCACTTTCTGCTGAGCTGCATGTGTGCACTCTTCAAAGCTACAAAGTGCAGCACAGATGATCAACGGTCCCACAACCCCACAAAATGCTGCCATGTGCTCCAAAAAGAAGCTTTGTACCTTTAATGTCACTGTTATTTGAGTGGATTTTGCCCCTCTATACAAGGTCATTTCATTCCTGGTTGCTGTTTCCGATATACCTTTCTTCTTCCACTTGCAATCTCTGCATTTGCCACTTCCTACCATGTACAGCTCCTTTTGTCTCTCTTAAGTATCACCTCTAGCTCCTCTTTAGTGGGAAGGGGACAGTCATTAATAAGCTTTGATGGTCAATCAGGATACTTTTTCATTCCATTTTAGGTTACAGAAAAGGATGACACGTAACCGTATAACACGGTACCACTGTGGGTCCTAAAAAGTTGAACTTGAGTTAAAATGAAGCTTTGTTAGAAATGCTTAAACGATCTAGAGCAGTGGTTTTATTACTTTAGCATGCATTAGAATCATGGAGGGTTTGTTATCACACAGCTTGCTGGACCCCACACTCAAAATTTCTGCTTCAGTAGGTCTGAGGGTAGGCCTGAGACAACTTCCAGATGATGTCGATGCCTCTGGTCCAAGGGTAACACTTGGAGAGCCAGTGATCTAGAGTGGTTCTCAATCTTGGCTGAATAGAATAACCTATGGTACTTCAAAAAAAAATGTTGATGCTCAGAAAAACCAATTAAATCTGTTTATCTGGGAACTTGCACTAAAATCTGATGCATCTGTATTTTAAAACAAGCTCCTTAGACACTGTAACCACTGATCTAGACCTTCTAATTGTTAATTATGATTAAAGGTAAAAGGTACAAATAATACCCTTGTGGTTTCACAAAAAGGGTATGGTTTGTATAAAAGCTAGGGGACTATGAACGAAATAAAACATTTCTAATATTCTTAACAGATTCCAAATCAGAGCTTGGTATATGAACATAAAAGCACAAAGGGACCATGGCACACTAGGAATAGAGGCAAGATCCTTCCCAAGGAGCACTTAGCCTACAGAAATGACGCAGAAACATCTCTATTTCTCTGCACCCATTTCCCCCAAATGGGAACATGAGGAAAGAGGTCAAAGGAGGACAGAATTACTGGATACTCTTCTGAATCTGTTTCAGTGCCCAGTCACACACATTCTGTGCATCCCACATCTACTGCTCTACCGAGGGCTTCCCCCGTGGCTCAGCACGTAAAGAAACCAGCTGTCATGCAGGAGACACAGGATGTGTGGGCTGGATTCCTGGGCTGAGAAGATCTCCTGGAGGAGCAAACAGCAACCCACTTCCGTATTCTTGCTTGGGAAATCCCATGGACAGAGGAGCCTGGCTGGCTATAGTCCATGGGGTCACAAAGACATGACCCATGGACATGACTGAGCATGAGCACGATGCTGCCCTGCCATACCGGGCCTCTTTCCCCCTCTTCTAATAAAATAACTCTCTGAAAGGCATTGATGACTTTAGAATTATTCAACAAACCATTCTTGCACCTTCTGTTAACATTCCATCTATATACAAATGCATAACTCTCAGAATCAGGCTTTTCTAGGCTCTTTACTCAAAATGAGTAAATTTAAGCCATTTTATTCATCATCTTCTGAAGAAGAGAATGAGTGAATTGTTCTCCAGTGGTCGTGGCTCCCTGAGAAAGAATATCCCAAACAGATAAACAATGAAAGGGACACAGCCTTCATCTTTTGATTTGGCTTCACTGATAAATATGTCTGTAAAAGCCACAATGAAACATTGAGTGCTGCACAGAAACTAAAAAGAAATATTCTTAATGGTATATTAATAGATCTACACAAAAGGTAGAGAGATCTTGGATTGAACTAACTGAGCAGTTGTTTTCAAATTCCCAATTCACACCTAACTCTTTAACAGCTCTCTATAAAATCCATTATCAAATCAAACACATATTTTGGCTACAGGTGAGCATGCATGAAAGTTTTTGGATACTTCTTTGTATATTGTTCCTTTTGTTTAGTTGCTAAGTCATGTCTGACTCTCTTGTGAGCCCATGAATTGTCACCCACTCTTCTGTCCATGGGATTTTCCAGGCAAGAATACTGGAGTGGGTTGCCATTTCCATCTCCAGGGAATCTTCCTGACTCAGGGATGACACCCACATTTCCTGCATTGACAGAAGGGTTCTTTATCACTAAGCCGTCCGGGAAGCCCATTTTCTTGTAAAGTAGTCCCACTATCTGCCTAGAGTTCAAATGTTTTCACTGAATCTCACTCTACACTGTCTGAAGAAGAATCAGAAGGAAAGTACAGAATAGTCACCCAGTTGAAGACACTAAGAAAAGTCACTTAATGATGTTCCAGAAAAAAAAAAAAAAAAAAAACTTTAGGTTTTTATCTTTACTTCCCAATCTCCATAATTCATCGGTACTAAATCAGCTTCTTAAGGGTGAAAAAAGGATGGCTCAGGTTTTGTACATTCTCCAAATTGTACGTTTATGTGGCACTTTAGTTTACTATCCTATGAACCTGTCTCAAGTGCAAAACACAGATTTTATTTTTTCAGGTATGGATGTACTATAGGAGATCAAGTGGGGGTTGACATCAGGAGAAATAAAAATAATATGAACATCAACCAGTATATGTTACTAAGCTTGTTACCAATTTCTACTCCAAGAAAGAAGCAAAATGCATGGCTGAGTTTCTTTATAAGCAATTTCACCTAGAGCAGCAAAGATGAAATTTCCCTTTATTTTGTAGAAAAGGAAGTAAATTTAATTTGGTAAAGTAAAATACAAAGAAACGTTTCAGTGGTTTTCATGCACATAGTTTACAGGTGAATTTTTTAAATTTTAATTTTTCTTAAAAGACACTACATTTCTGAATTCATACAAAGAAGAATTCATACCAACACCAAGGGAATGAAATGAAAATGAGATTCTGCTTTCATATAACGAGGGTACTTTAAAATATCTAAACAGATCCAACATAATATTACCCCAAGTTTGTCAACGCATTTTCTCTTGGGTGACTTTTTCCCCTCAACTAGAATAGATTGATGAAATAAATTAAAATTACAGGTGCAATTCAAGCCCACAGATCATATCAGCCAAGAAGAAAAAGATACTGCAGCCTAGAGTCTAGCTATGTGTCCTTTATCTTATAGTCGTCATTATCTACCATGACATCATATTTATTTCTTCAACAAATATGTATTAGGCTACTGACCAATATGGGCTTCCCTGGGGGTTCAGTGGTAAAGAATCTGCCTGCCAATGTAGGAGACATAGGTTCGAACCCTGGGTTGGGAAGATCCCCTGCAGAAGGAAATGGCAACCCACTCCAATATTCTTGCCTGGGAAATCCCAAGGACAGAGGAGCTTGATGGGTTACACTCCACAGAATCACAAAAGGATCAGAGACTTAGTGACTAAACAACAGCTAATCACTATGGAAAACATAGACATAAATTGGACATGGCTTTACCTTAAGGAACTTAGAGACTATTAATAGTAGGGACATCACAGAACTAAATCTTCAAGCTACAATTATAAAATTCCTAAGGAAAGAAACACAGAAGAAAACCTTTCGCATTTTTTGGAATAAAAAACAAAATTCATGAATCACATACAAAAAAAACTGATAAAGTATACACCAACAAAATGAAAAAACTTTCATCTTCAAAAGACAGTTAAAAAGATGGAAACAGATGACAGACTGGGAGAAAGTAACTACAATGCATAAATCTGATACAGGGCTAATATCCAGAACATATAAAGAATTCTTACAACTTCACAAACAGATGGAAAGATATACTGTGTCTTTGGACTGGAAGAATCAATACTGTTAAAATGGCCATACTAACCAAGGCAATCTAGGATTCAATGCAGTCCCTATAAAATTACCAATGGCAATTTTCACAGAACTAGAACAAATAATTTAGAATGTGTATGGAAACACAAAAGACCTTCACTAGCCAAAACAATTCTGAGAAAGAAGAACAGAAGGAATCATGAAGAACTGAAGGAATCATGCTCCCTGGCTTCAGAATGTAATACAGAACTGCAGTCATTAAAACAGTACAGTACTGGCATAAAAACAGGTACACAGCTCAACAGAGCAGGAGAGAAAGCCCAGAAATAAACCCACACACTTATGGTCAATTAATCTACAACAATGGATGCAAGAATACACAATGGAGACAAGACAAGCTCTTCAATAAGTGGTGCTGGGAAAATTGGATAGCTACATACAAAAGACTGAAATTAGAACTTCCCTAATAGCATATACAAAAATAAACCCAAAACAGATTAAAGATATAAATATAAGACCAGATACTATAAAACTCCTAGAGGAAAACTCTTAGAACACTCTTGGACTGAAGTTACAGCAATAAATTTTTGGATCTGACCCCTAGAATAATTGAAATAAGAGTAAAACTAAACTAATGAGGCCTGGTCAACTTGTAAGCTTTTGCACTGTGAAGGAAACCTAACAGAACAAAAAGACAACCTATGGAATGGGAGGAAATATTTGCAAATAATGAGACTGACAAGGGATTAACTTCCAAAATATATAAATAGCTCAATATAAAAAGATAAAAACCCAATCAAAAAATGGGCAGAAGACATGAATAACATTTCTTCAAAGACATACAAATGGCCAACAGGCACTTGAAAGATGTTCAGTGTCACTAATTATGAGAGAAATGCAAATAAAAACTACAATAAGGAACCACCTAACACCAGTCAGAATGGCCATCCCCCAAAAATCTACAAATAATAAATGCTAGAGATAGTGTGGAGGAAAGGGAACCCTTCCACACTGTTGGTGGGAACGTAAATCTGTGTAGCCACAATGACAAAAAGTCTTGAGGTTCCCTAACACACTAAACATTGAGTTACTATGTGAGCCAGCAATGCCAGATCTGGCGTATATCTGGAAAAGACAGTAATCTGAAAAGATACATGTACCCCAATGTTTACAGCAGCATTATTTACAATAGCCAAGACATGGAAGTGACTTAAATGTCCATTGACAGATGAATGGATAAGGAAGATGTGACACACACACACAATAAAAAATACTACTCAGCCACAAAAAAGAATGAAATAATGCCACTGGGAGCAACACTGACAAACCTAGAGATTAAAAATATCACAGGAAGCCATTTATACATGAAATCTAAAAATAAAAAAAAAAAAATGAGAGAAATGAACTACTCACAAAACAGAAATAGACTCACAGACATAGAAAACAAGTTTATGGTTACCAATGGGAAAGAGCAGGGTGATGCGGAGGGACAAATCAAGAGTTTGAGATTAGCATATACATTCTACTATATATGAAATAAACAATAAGCACCTACTGTATAGCACAGGGAACTATATTCAGTGTCTTGGCTTTTGAACTGTGGCGTTGGAGAAGACTCGAGAGTTCCTTCGACTGCAAGGAGATCCAACCAGTCCATTCTGAAGGAGATCAACCCTGGGATTTCTTTGGAAGGAATGATGCTAAAGTACTCCAGTACTTTGGCCACCTCATGCGAAGAGTTGACTCACTGGAAAAGACTCTGATGCTGGGAGGGATTAGGGGCAGGAGGAGAAGGGGAAGACCGAGGATGAGATGGCTGGATGGCATCACTGACTCGATGGACGTGAGTCTCAGTGAACTCCAGGAGTTGGTGATGGACAGGGAGGCCTGGTGTGCTGCGATTCATGGGGTCGCAAAGAGTCGGACACAACTGAGCGACTAAACTGAACTGAACTGAATAACCTATAATGGAAAAGAATCTGAAAAAGAATGTACATATTCAGTTATATATATATAACTGAATCACATTGTTGAACCCTTGAAACTAATACAACTTTGTAAATCAACTATACTTCTATCAAGAAAAAAGAAAAAGAACTCATTAACTCAATAAGAAGACAAACAGCCTAATAAAACGGGCAAATGAATTCAAAAGACAATTCTTGTAAGATTTATAAATGACCAGTAAGCACACACACACAATTTAACACTATTATCACAGACATGCAAATTAAAACTATGAGATACCATACGCTTAGTAGACTGATTAAAAAAATACAACACTGGACTTCCCTTATGGCCCAGTGGTTAGGAATCTGTCTGCCGATTAGGAGACACAGGTTCAATACCTGGTCTGAGAAGATTCCACATATCTCAGGGAAACTAAGCCTGTCATAGCTACTGAGTCTGCTTTCTGGAGCCTGAAAACCATAAGTACTGAGCCCAAGCGCTGCAACTACTGAAGCCCTATAGCCAGTGCTCTGCAGTAAGAGGAGACACTGCAATGAGAAGCCTCCATACTGCAGCTAGGGAGAAGCCTTTGCTTACCACAACTAGAGAAATCCCATGCACAGCAATGAAGGCCCATCACAGCCATAAATAAATAAATAATACAAATTCTTTTCAAAGATGTTGAGCAAACAGAACTTTTAGACATTGTTGGAGAGTACAAGAATTTCAGAAAACTGTGGCAGTTTCTTCTAAAGTTAATCATACATTTATCATACAACCCAGAAACTGTTAGGAATTTACCAAAAGGAGATGAAAACTACATGAATATAATGGGCATATATGCATGAATTTCCACAGAGCTTCATTCATAATAAGCCCAAACTGGAAACAACCCAAGTGTCTACCAAAAGATGAATGATTAACAAACTGTTTGTCCACGCAATGGAATAATATTCAGAAATTAAAAAGAACAAACCAGGGCTTCCCTGGGTGGCTCGGTGGTAAAGAATTCGCCTGCCAGTGCAGGAGACACAGGTTCAGTATCTCATCCAGGAAGATCCCACACATGCAGGGCAACTAAACCCATGTGCCACAACTGTTGAGCCTCAACTACTGAGTCCATGTGCTGCAACTACTGAGTCCCACAGGCCCTAGACTCTGTGCTAGGCAACAAGGGAAGTCATGGCAATAAGAAGCCTGTGCACTGTAACTAGAGAGTAGCTCCCACTCTCCCCACTAGAGGAAAGCCTGCATATCAACAATGACTCACCTCAGGCAAAAAAAAAAAAAAAANAACTCCAGTACTTTGGCCACCTCATGCGAAGAGTTGACTCACTGGAAAAGACTCTGATGCTGGGAGGGATTAGGGGCAGGAGGAGAAGGGGAAGACCGAGGATGAGATGGCTGGATGGCATCACTGACTCGATGGACGTGAGTCTCAGTGAACTCCAGGAGTTGGTGATGGACAGGGAGGCCTGGTGTGCTGCGATTCATGGGGTCGCAAAGAGTCGGACACAACTGAGCGACTAAACTGAACTGAACTGAATAACCTATAATGGAAAAGAATCTGAAAAAGAATGTACATATTCAGTTATATATATATAACTGAATCACATTGTTGAACCCTTGAAACTAATACAACTTTGTAAATCAACTATACTTCTATCAAGAAAAAAGAAAAAGAACTCATTAACTCAATAAGAAGACAAACAGCCTAATAAAACGGGCAAATGAATTCAAAAGACAATTCTTGTAAGATTTATAAATGACCAGTAAGCACACACACACAATTTAACACTGTTATCACAGACATGCAAATTAAAACTATGAGATACCATACGCTTAGTAGACTGATTAAAAAAATACAACACTGGACTTCCCTTATGGCCCAGTGGTTAGGAATCTGTCTGCCGATTAGGAGACACAGGTTCAATACCTGGTCTGAGAAGATTCCACATATCTCAGGGAAACTAAGCCTGTCATAGCTACTGAGTCTGCTTTCTGGAGCCTGAAAACCATAAGTACTGAGCCCAAGCGCTGCAACTACTGAAGCCCTATAGCCAGTGCTCTGCAGTAAGAGGAGACACTGCAATGAGAAGCCTCCATACTGCAGCTAGGGAGAAGCCTTTGCTTACCACAACTAGAGAAATCCCATGCACAGCAATGAAGGCCCATCACAGCCATAAATAAATAAATAATACAAATTCTTTTCAAAGATGTTGAGCAAACAGAACTTTTAGACATTGTTGGAGAGTACAAGAATTTCAGAAAACTGTGGCAGTTTCTTCTAAAGTTAATCATACATTTATCATACAACCCAGAAACTGTTAGGAATTTACCAAAAGGAGATGAAAACTACATGAATATAATGGGCATATATGCATGAATTTCCACAGAGCTTCATTCATAATAAGCCCAAACTGGAAACAACCCAAGTGTCTACCAAAAGATGAATGATTAACAAACTGTTTGTCCACGCAATGGAATAATATTCAGAAATTAAAAAGAACAAACCAGGGCTTCCCTGGGTGGCTCGGTGGTAAAGAATTCGCCTGCCAGTGCAGGAGACACAGGTTCAGTATCTCATCCAGGAAGATCCCACACATGCAGGGCAACTAAACCCATGTGCCACAACTGTTGAGCCTCAACTACTGAGTCCATGTGCTGCAACTACTGAGTCCCACAGGCCCTAGACTCTGTGCTAGGCAACAAGGGAAGTCATGGCAATAAGAAGCCTGTGCACTGTAACTAGAGAGTAGCTCCCACTCTCCCCACTAGAGGAAAGCCTGCATATCAACAATGACTCACCTCAGGCAAAAAAAAAAAAAAAAATTACAACAACAACAAAAAACCACTGGATGAACTTCAAAAGCAATACGTTGAGTGAAAGATGACAAACAGAGAAGAGTTTGATAAATAAGATACTGCTGTCGATGTTCAGTGGTTCAGTTGTGTCTGACTCTTTGTAACCCCACGGACTTCAGCACACCAGGCTTCCCTGTCCTTCAACATCTCTGGGAGCTTGCTCAAATTCATGATCATTGAGTTGGTGATGCCATCCAACCATCTCATCCTCTGTCATCTCCTTCTCCTCCTGCCTTCAATTATTCCCAGCATCAGGATCTTTTCTAATGAGTTAGCTCTTCACATCAGGTGACCACAGTATTGGAGCTTCAGTTTCAGCATTAGTCCTTCCAATGCATATTCAGGATTCATTTCCTTCAGGACTGATCTGTTTGATCTCCTTGCAGTCTAAGGGATTCTTAAGAGTCTTCTCCAACACCACAGTTCAAAAGCATCAATTCTTCGGCGCTTAGCCTTCTTTATGGTCCAACTCTCACATCCATACATGACTACTGAAAAAACCATAGCTTTGATTAGATGGACCTTTGCTGGCAAAGGAACTTCTCTGCTTTGTAACATGCTGTCTAGGTCTGTCATAGCTTTTCTTCCAAGGAACAAATGTCTTTTATTTTCATTGCTGCAGACACCATCTGCAGTCATTTTGGAGCCCCCCCACCCCAAAATAAAGTCTGTCACTGTTTCCATTGTGTCCCCATCTATTTGCCATGAAGTGATGGGACCAGATGCCACGATCTTTGTTTTTTGAATGTTGAGTTTTAAGCCAGCTTTTTCACTCTCCTCTTTCACATTCATCAAGAGGCTCTTTAGTACCTTTTTGCTTTCTGTCATAAGAGTGGGATCACCTACAGATCTGTGGTTATTGATCCCAGCAATCTTGGTTCCAGTTTGTGCTTCATCCAGCCCAGCATTGCACATGATGTACTCTGCATATAAGTTAAATTAGCAGTCAAAGGCTTTAGCAGTAGACAATGAAACAGAAGTAGATGTTTTAAGATACTATATGTTACCATTTATATAAAATATATAAACATAAATTAAATATTATATAAAAACTATTTATATGAAATTCTAGAAGAGGGAAATCTGATGAGAGAAAGCAGATCACTCATTGCCTAGTACACAGAACTGGGGAGAGAGACAAAGGGCAATGAAGGACTTTTTTTTTAGGTGATAGAAATATTCTATGTTTTTATCACAGTAGAGATTACAAAGGTTTAGACATTTTTCTAAATTTACTGAATGGTACATTTAAAATAAGTGCATTTTTATATGCAAAGTTTACTCAATAAAGTTGATTGAGAAGCAACAATAATGAAAAGGTTTTATCTGTACACCGACATTCCATTACTTACTATTGAAATTACAACCTTATCCCAGCTATAGTATAAAAGGTGAAGTGTCAACCTGTTGGAACCACAGAAAGGGCACAGCAATGATGTACTTAAAGAACAAAAGAGCCCAGAACACAGAGATGCCTCACTATAACAGATTGTGTGTGTGTGTGTTGTGTGTTAGTCGCTCAGTCGTGCCCGACTCTTTGTGACACCATGGACTGCAACCCACCAGTTTCCTCTGTCCATGAGATTTTCCAGGCAAGGATACTGGAGTAGGTTGCCATTTCCTTCTCCAGGGGATCTTCCCAACCCAGGGATCGAACCCGGGTCTCCTGCACTGCAGGCAAATTCTTTACTGACTGAGCTACAAGGGAAGCCCCCCTATAACAGACTATGTTGACCTAATCAGCATCATCAGCATAAGAGGAGCACACCTAATCTGCTCTTAGTTTATTTCTGATTTGGTCTTCAAATTATGACAAGTATCTAATTTTTGTATCCTAGTCCCTTCCTTCATTCCAGGCACTGGTTTTAGTCTGATGTTCTGACCTGTCTTTCAAGTCCTGAATCCTGGCTGACTCTCAATTTGTCCAAATCCTCTGCTAGGTGTAAACTCCGTTCTATTACTGTTGCAAAACAACTTGATTGCTAGCTGTCAGCTATTCTTTCTGGCTACACCACCCCTGGCTTCTTTCTTTAGCTAGTCTTTCATAATCACTCCGGGTTCTCAGGTCCCAGTTGTCATCAGTACTGCCAATTCAGCACTTACCATTTCAGTGTCAAACTGTGAAAAACACTGGGCTTCACACACACTCTAATTTTCACAACAGTTCTGCAAGATGGCCATTACAATTTATCTTTTTGGTTAGGAAGCGGATGCTCAGACATTAAGCTTACAAAACTAGTACATAAAGAAGCTAGAATTACAATTCAAACCTCTTAGAGGTTTGTTAACTTCTTCAATTAACAGAGCCATTCACTTAATGAATTCAGTACTTCTGGGCAGGGGTAACATTATCTTAGTAGCTAATTAATTCATAACAGCACTGGTAAGTCTCTACATGTCAATCAATAAGGCTGTTTCATATTTTTTAACAGCTTTCTTGGTATCCAACACAGTTCCATGTCATTAGGGTGAACATGAAAATTACTGCTGAATAAATGAGTAGCCATAGAAATTTTCAGATAGAAGAAAACAAGCTTGGGGAAAAGAAGTCAAAATGATAGAAATTCTTTCTGTTCCCAACCTAACCTAAATTCTGCAAACATGCAACCAACACAGATTTTCCTTTTCTCCTAAAAATGTAATTAAAGCCACCTAAGCAAAATAGAATTTGAACAAGATTCTATAGTAATCGAAAGAAGTAACATCAGTCTTGCTTGTTATAGCTCCCATACTGTCCATATTAGTCAAATTACTAAGTATTAATTTGATGTGTCACTAAAGTAACCTTTCAGACAATGCAATATAGGCATTGCATTTCATACACAATGAGTTCTGTATCATTGTCAAAGGACTGACTGAGAATTTTTTTTAAACTCACAGCAAACTTGCTTATTTCAAAAGCACTCAATATTTCAGATATTCTGTCTGCTTAGCTGGAACTCAGCAAGCTAGTTAACAGAAGAGTAGGGTTACTCTCCTGTACACTTGAGATAAAGAAAAGGTAGGTTAGCAATCTCTCCCACAAAGGAATGCAAAACTCTGAACAGGTAGAGAACCCAGTGCTTAGATTTTCAAGGTGGTATACTGCAGATCTAACACATTTAAACACAGGAACTAAATCATCATGCAAATAGCACATTAACTAGTAATTAAAGAAAAGCAAATTAATACCTTTCAAGCTAGTAAAAACTGAGGTCAAATAGTGCACAGATATTTATATTCACTTCTTCCTGAGACAACCTCAAAATAATAATTTAAAAAATTAAAAGAAAGAAATAGGAAAGGGGCCTTCAGTGGACAAGAGCTCTCCCGCACACCTTTGGAGGACAGAAAACAAATGGCTGAGTGATGACCAACGCGTCAAAACATGGAAACCATTATCTGGAACACACAGGGAGCACACCGCAGCAGGACAGACAGCCTGCACAAAGTACCATGGTGGGGCTGGGGAAGGGGGAAATGGAGACTCACTGAGCCTGCACGTGGGCATGTCAGCCTTCTCCCCTCTCCACCTGAGTGACTGGACACCATGTGTGGCCACTAACCGGGCCACAGAGGGTCTTTCTCAAGAGCAGTGGCTCCTGGCATCTCATCACTAGGGAGGTCTGCTGGGGCCTACTCCCACTGTTCTGATCCAGCAGTGTTTGCCAGGTGCTGAGAGGAGAGGGGAAAGGGAATTTCTTTTTAAAGTGATGAAAATAGTATATAAAGTTAGTGATGAAACTTGTAAAACTGTGTGATGGTTAAAAACTACTGATTTGTACATTTAAAAATATTTTTTATTTTAATTAATTTTTGTTCTTGAACTGTCCATTTTTAAAGGGTGAATTCTATGGTATAGGAGTTATATCTCAGTTAAATTGTTCTGTAAGAAAAATCATTCTGTTGACCTTTGACCAACTTGGAGTTGGGGATGGCCATTAAATATCTGCGTATAACATAGTCTAACTTCTGTATCAGCAGTTTGTCCATGTTTGTGATTCTTCACCCATGAATTCAACCAGGCAAGATAGTGTAGCACTGTTGTATTTATTTACTGAAAACAAACAAACAAACAAACAAAACACCAAAACTCTTGTGTAAGTGGACCTGGACAGTTCAAACTCAAGTTGTTCAAAGGCCAGTTTGTATTCAATTGCACACAAGTCTCAGGGCTTCCCTGGCAGCTCAACTGCTAAAGAATCTGCCTGCAATGCAGGAGACCCGTTTGATTCCTGGGTCAGGAAGATCTGCTGGAGAAGGGATAGACTACCCACTTCAGTATTCTTGGGCTTCCTGGTGGCTCAGCTGGGGAAGAATCTGCCTGCAATGCAGGAGACCTGGGTTCAATCCCTGGGTTGGGAAGATCCCCTGGAGAAGGGAAAGGCTACCCACTCCAGGATTCTGGCCTGGAGAACTACATGGACTGTATAGTCCATGGGGTTGCAAAGGGTCGGACACAACTGAGAGCGTTTCACGTTCACTTTCTCTCAAAGAAGCCCACCAAACAGATTTGAACTATTAAATCACGTCTCTCCTTTGTCATCCCTATGCTCAATATATCCAGTTTCTTCAACCATTTCTTTAAGACATGGCATTCATATCCCAGTTATCCTGGCTATTGTCCTAAACTCAGACAAGATACATAGTCATAACCTTTTCATATAAAGTTTAACAACAGATTCTAAGTATTTCTGAATGGACAAAGGAACAGGAGACAGAAACTAGTCTTCTAGCTTTTGAGGATTTGGATAAATAAAATTCATTCAAGAATAACTATCAAACACAACATAAAATACCACAAGACGTCCCATTGCCAGATACAGATTAACAGGTACTGAAGTAACTAAAACATTCCTTCTACACCACAAAATGCTCTGGAATAATGGTAAGAAAAAGTTGCATTAACCAGGTTTCTGTTGCTCCAAGAATAGAAAAGCAACAGAATACAAACCAAATATAACAGTCAGTGATCATTAAATATAAATAACATTTTAAAATGCACTCTCATGTAATCATTCCACTGATAAAGTTACCTCTAAATTAAATTCAACCTAGACAAGGTGAAATTTCCTTGCCATATGCTCTTCTTGCCCTCAGGACAATCTTTTTTACAACAGCTACATTTCTAATTCCTTATTTAGTGTCTGCCGTGCTCATTAGACCGTGCAGGATCAGAAAGGTTGGAATCATATCTTTCCTGCTGCTCTCTATCTCAGCAACTAACCCAGTGTTAGGCACACAGTGGGCTCTCAACAAATGTTCAATCAAATGAAGATTGATTTTTGAGCCCTGCTTCATGTAAGTGGTAGTAACAGAAACCAAGACAACAAAGAGGAACAAGATACCGTTTGAGGAATTTACAGGCTAATAGGAAGATAAAGATACAAACAGGTAATTTCACCATTTTTAAATAAATAAAATTGATAGAAACCCATTTAAGTCTATTCTGTATCAAGTAATAGACTTAGACACTTAAACACAGTTCCTAAATACAAAAGCTCAGAGTCTTAGCTATAGAGAAAAATGATTCTAGAGTCACAAAATAGGTAAGAATAAAGCAACAAGCACACACAAAAGAAGGGCATTTAAACAGGAAAGCTGTGGTGTTGGTGGGTACAGAGGCGGGTAGGGATTCTGGATGAGATCATTTTTAAGCTGAGTTTAGACTGATGTGCAGCGGTTAGCTTGACAAAGTCATGGGGGAAGGACATTCTAGGTAGAAAGAAATAAACAACATATGCAAAGGAAAGTGAAACAGGATGATGTGATTAGAATATTATAAGCAGTTTAGGACAGCTGAAGCAAGGGAAGTGGAAGCAAGTGACTGAAAGAATGCAAAGGGTGTGGGGAAAGAGGCTTGTGAAATGATATCCATACAGCTGCTGTGATGAGGATGGAAGGATGGTAGTGACATTTTCTCTGATACAGGGACTTCAGAGGAAAAAAACAGATCTGGAGAACAAGATGTTGAATTTATTTTTTAACATGCTGAGATGAGTATCCGACAGCCAACCGGAGAAAACAACTGGTGCTAGTTTACAGGTGGGAGGTGAGCAGAGATTTCAAGTTCGAGAGATGAACTTCACCATACTATTCTTTGACTACCGCTGTGTATTATTCCAAGTTTTTACTCAAGCATGTCCTCATCAACAGTTCTTCAGTGAGACGTCCAACTCTGTAAGCCTACCGCTTCTGCCAACATCATTCCATACTTTATTTCCTCATTTCTCTCCTTACTGAAGCACAGACTCATGATCTTTCTTATAACCGTCTGTACTTAGCTACTGTCATGATACTCATTTGGTGACATCCAGTCCTGGTTAATCCACATATTCACATGCTCCACTCATACCCGAGAAAGCTAAATATTCCTAATAAGAAGTCTTTGCATTTTTTGCTCAATTTGCTGGAAATGCTCATCCCCTGTCTATATTATACAAATAATGAATGAAGTTCTTGAGTCATTCACATCAATAGTCTGTTAATTCATATTTCTATTAAATAGGGCTAGTTTTTAACATAAATAATACATTTGAAGTAATCTATGTGTTTTAAGGTCCCACAACCAAGAGAACAACATAATCATCATCACACACACATTCAGGAAACAATAGGTAATTAAAGATTTCAAAGTTTCATGGTTATATCATTTTCATGAATAGAGTAAAAGCAGTGATGAATGTACATTTAATTGCTGTTGCAGACTAAACTTTACAGTAGAAATGGTAAGAGGAAAAATTTTGAAGGATGAGAATTTGTGTTCTACAAATTCAATTTAACAATACCTACTAAATCACCCACTATTGTCTAGTACGTAAGGATGTTTAGAATATTTATCTATTAGTTATTTATCTATGAGACAGGCATATGAGAACAATTACAAACTGGCTAAATATTCAAGACAATAGAATCCTTCTTTTTCCCCCTCTAGGATATGAAGTGATAGCCATTATAAAAGAACAAAAAAAGAGAAAAATAATCTTAGTTGAGAGAAAAACAGGGAAGAAGTCAAGGAGGAAATTATACTTCAGTCGAGCAGATATGAGCTAATATGGAAAAAGCAGCTTAGAGGAAGAATATTAGAAACACAGAGATACATGAAAATGCAGAGCAGGAATAAAACAGCCAAAAGATCCTGAAAATCAAATGAGTATCAATTAACAAAGTTCAGATAAGTAGCTAAATATTAAACGTATGAAGAATGAAAAGACATATGGGATGGGAAGACAGTTTCACACCCAGTTTTAATTGGTACCTCACTTTAAATCAAGTTCACATGCTGACATATTACCACAGCCACTTAACAGGATGAGCGCATCCTGAGTATGAATGTTTCATGGCTTCTGAGCTCAGCATCTGAACTGATGAGATAACCCAAGGAAATAAATGAGTTTAGGAGTGCTCATACCAGTCACAAAGCAGCCAATTAATCAAACTAGAATGAAATCAATTCAAAGACCAAACGAATTTTTTTCTCCCAAGAGAAACAGCCCAATTTTTCTCACTATCAAAGTAATAAACACTAGTTTTTCAAATGTGAAAAAAAGTTTAAGGGAGACAATAAAAATGAGCAGAGATACTCATTGCTTACAAGTTGAATACTGGGGCATATTTTCCAGACTTTCCCCCATATATACATGCACACACATTGTAAATAACCTCAGGAGGACTTTTTTTCTCTTTTAACAACACGTTGTAAAGCTTCATCAACAATTTTAATGACTGTACAGTAATCCATTCTTTAGATGAATCATAATTATTAATAATTAATCCCAAGTTTATTGTTTTAATTTTTTAGTTTCTCTATTGAGCAATTTTAGCTATTTCTAAAAAGTAGTATTCCATGACTTTTATACTTTCTTAGATGGCTGTAACAACTTAAAACAAACTGATGGCTTAGAACAACAGAAATTTATTCTCTCTAGCCTGTGGAAGCTAAAAGTCTGAAACTGAGATGTTGGCAGTGCCTTGCTTCTGCTTGATTTTAGGGAAGAATACTTCCTTGTCTCCTCCTAGTTTCTGACAGCTCTGAGCAATCTTTAGCATTCCTAGGCATCACTTCAATCTCTGACTCTGCATTCACATGGTCTTCCTCCCATGGTTGGATCTTTTTTGTATCCAAAACTTCTCCTTTCTCTTATAAAGATACTAGTTATCAGATTTAGGTAAGGTGAAGTCGCTCAGTCTTGTCTGACTCTTTGCGACCCCATGGACTGTAACCTACTAGGCTTCTCAGTCCATGGGATTCTCTAGGCAAGAATACTGGAGCGGGTTGCCATTTCCTTCTCCAGGGGATCTTCCCGACCCAGGGATCGAACGTGGGTCTCCCTCATTGGAGGCAGACGCTTTAACCTCTGAGCCACCAGGGAAGCCCCCAAAATATAAAGCACGAACACAGTCCCCCACTACCACAAATTATGCAGTTGAGTTTCCCACATTTGGGGAAATCGCAGGGGTCAGCACATCCGGAGTGCAATGGATAAGACTCGCCCTGGGAAAACCACCTTCGTGATCATGGTATCTCCCCTGCCAGCTAAGTATGGCCCACTTTAATCCTGCACTTTAATTTGATCACATTTGCAAAGATTTTATTTCCAAAGAAGGTTGCATTCAGAGTTCTTGTCTTTTGGGCAGACACAATTCAAGACATTACAGAAACATCCAAGAAACATAAATCTCTAGTATTTTTTTTCCTAACAGAACAAACCCACTGAATTCTTTGACGAATCTAAGAAAATATGAGGTTTTAGTGATCTTACGTTTCACGTATATTGAAACATTTTGCTATCTCATCAGCCTAGAAATTATTTTACTATTCATCAATTATGCCTAATTAATTTAAAAACAGTAAAATGTTTTGAGAACAGAACGATGGATGGCTGTCTCAGATACATAGTGATAAGGGAGAGATGCACAGTGAGATCACCTTTAGTTTTCTCATTGCAGTATATGAACTATCATGTCATTTTTTAAGATATTAGAAAAGCCCGGAGACACTATTATTGTAGTCTTTTCTGTAGTTTTCAAAGAACACCGTTGAGAACCGAGATTCCTTATTTTTCACTCAAAATGACAAACATTAAGAAAAATGATAAAGATGCTTCATAAATACTGAACAAACCAGCAAAGGAAAACAAAGAGACAGATAGTAACAATCTAGTCTCTAACAATGTTCGTAAAATCGATTGTGTAAGTGAAATCTCAGACTGTAAGGCTTTAGATAACAATATCCTAAATCAATTTCACAGACACAAGAACTGGTAAGTGAATTATACAATTCTATGGGCAAAAAGGAAACATGGTACTTTTATCTAATAAATCATTCCATAGCAAGGACTGCATCATACAATACGAGCTTGGACCACACTATTCTGTTAAAAGGATATGTGACAATATTCTTTTTCGGTTTTAAAATACTTAATAATGTTTTTCTTCTAGTTTTATTGAGATATAATTGACATGCAGGATCGTAAAAGCATCTTATAATGACTTAAATATTTCAATAAAATGATTACCACAATAAGTTTAGTGGACATCCATCATCTTGTATCTATCAGTTCAGTCACTCAGTTCAGTACAATTCAGTTGCTCAGTCGTGTCCGACTCTTTGCAACCCCATGAACTGCAGCACGCCAGGCCTCCTTGTCCATCAGCAACTCCTGGAGCCTATTCAAACTCATGTCCATTGAGTTGGTGATACCATCTAACCATCTCACCCTCTGTCATTCCCTCCTCCCGTCCTCAATCTTGCTCCAAATCAGGGTCTTTCCCAATGAATCAGTTCTTTAGATCAGGTAGCCAAAGTACTGGAGTTTCAACTTCAACATCAGTCCTTTCAATGAATATTCAGAACTGATTTCCTTTAAGATTGAATGGTTGGATCTCCTTGAAGTCCAAGGGACTCTCAAGAGTCTTCTCCAACACCACAGTTCAAAAGCTTCAATTCTTCAGCACCCAGCTTTCTCTATAGTCCAACTCTCACATCCATAAATGACTACTGGAAAAACCGTAACTTTGACTAGACGGACCTTGGTTGGCAAAGTAATGTCTCTGCTTTTTAATATGCTGTCTAGGTTGTTCATAACTTTCCTTCCAAGGAGCAAGCGTCTTTTAATTTCATGGCTGCAGTCACCATCTGCAGTGATTTTGGAGCCCCCCAAAATAAAATCTCTCACTGCTTCCACTGTTTCCCCATCTATTTGCCATGAAGTGATGGGATCAGATGCCATGATCTTAGTTTTCTGAATGTTGAGTTTTAAGCCAACTATTTCATTCTCCTCTTTCACTATCATCAAGAGGCTCCTTAGTTCTTCGCTTTCTGCCATAAAGGTGGCGTCATCTGCATTTGTGAGGTTCTTGAATATATATATATATAAACACACACAGCCTTGTATATATACAAAGTAGAAAAAATTTTTTTTTCGTGATGGGAACTTTTAGGATTTACTCTCTTGACAACTTTCCTATACAAGACACAGCAGTGTCAATTATATGAATCATATTGTACACTTCATCTTATAACTAGAATTTTGTACCTTCTGACCAGCTTCAGCCAATTTCTCTTTCACTTCACCCCTTGCCCCTTGGTAACCACAAATCTAACCTCTTTCTCTACAGGCTGGTTTGTTTATCTTTGATATATAACTAACTTACAGTACAAAGTTAGTTCCTGGCGCACAATACAGTGATTTGGTATTTCTACACGTTACAAAATGATCACCACATTAAGTTGAGCTACCGCTTGTTACCATATGATATTACATCATTACAGATAATATCCCCCACTCTGTACATTTTATTCCCACGGCTCATTTATTTTGTTAACTGAAAGCCTGTGTCTCTTAATGCCTCTTTCCTATTTTACTCATTTTCCTACCCCCTCATCTCTGGCAACTACCTGTTTGCTCTCTGTATCTATTTATGACTCTGTTTATGTTTGTTTATTCATTTGTTTATCCATTTGTATTTTAGATCTCACATATAAGTGAAATCATACAGTATCTGTCTTTCTTGGATTTCTGTCATTTTAAACCCTGTTGGTCCATCCATGTTGCAAATGGAAAGATTTCGTTCCTTTTTATGATTATTACTCTATTATATACTATATCACATCTTCTTGTTCCAGTCATCTGTCGACGGACATATGTAGTTCTCATATCATGGCCATTGTAAATAATTCTGTAATAAACACAGGGGTGTATATATCTTTTCAAATTAGTGTTTCTGTTTTCTTTGGAAAAACACCCAGTAGTGAAATTGTTGGATTGTATGGTGGTCCTATTTTTAATATTTTGAGGAATCCCCATACTGTTTTGGAATGGAAATAACAGACCAACTTACCTGCCTGCTGAGAAATCTGAATGCAAATCAAAACACAATCATTAGAATCGGACATGGAACAACAAACTGGTTCCAAATTGGGAAACGAGTACATCAAGGCTAAGTACTGTCACCTTGCTTATTTAATGTATATGCAGAGTACATCATGCAGAAATGCCAGGCTGGATGAAGCACAAGCTGGAATCAAGACTGCTGGGAGAAATAATAACCACAGATATGCAGATGATATGACTCTAATGGCAGAAAGTGAAGAGGCACTAAAGAGCCTCTTGATTAAGGTGAAAGAAAAGAGTGAAAAAGCTAGCTTAAAATCCAACATTCAAAAAACTAAGATCACGGCATCTAGTCCCAGCATTTCGTGGCAACAGATAGGGAAAGAGTGGAAACAGTGGCAGATTTTATTTTCTTGGGCCCCAAAATCACTGTGGATGGTGACTGCAGCCATGAAATTAAAAGATATCTGCTTCTTGAAAGAAAAGCTATGACAAACCTAGATAGCATATCAAAAAGCAGAGACATCACTTTGTTGACAAAAGTCCATCTAGTCAAAGCTATGGTTTTTTTCAGTAGTCATGTTCGATGTGCTGGAATCAAGATAGCCGGAAGAAATATCAGTAACCTCAGATACGCAGACAACACCTCCCGTACGGCAGAAAGTGAAGAAGAACTAAAGAGCCTCTTGATGAAAGTGAAAGAGGAAAATGAAATAGTCAGCTTGAAACTCAACATTCAGAAAACTAAGATCATGGCATCCAGTCCCATCACTTCATGACAAATAGATGGGGAAACAGTGGAAGCAGTGAGAGATTTTATTTTGGGGGGCTCCAAAATCACTGCAGATGGTGACTGCAGCCATCAAATTAAAAGACGCTTGCTCCTTGAAAGAAAAGCTATAACCAACCTAGATAGCATATTAAAAAGCCAATGTTACTTTACCAACAAAGGTCCAACTAGTCAAGGCTATGGTTTTTCCAGTAGTCATGTATGATGTGAGAACTGGACTATAAAGAAAGCTGAGTGCCGAAGAATTGATGCTTTTGAACTGTGGTGCTGGAGAAGACTCCTGAGAGAATCCCTTGGACGGCAAGGAGATTCAACCACTGAATCCTAAAGGAAATCAGTTCTGAATATTTATTGGAAGGACGTATGCTGAAACTGAAACTCTAATACTTTTGCCACCTAACAGGAAGAACCGACTCATTGGAAAAGACCTGATTTGGGGAAAGAATGAAGGCAGGAGGAGAAGGGGACGATAGAGGATAAGATTTTTGGATGGCATCCTTGATACAATGGACATGAGTTTCAGTAGGCTCCGGGAGTTGGTGATGGACAGGGAAGACTGGGGTGCTGCAGTCCGTGGGGTTGCAGAGTCAGACACGACTGAGTGACTGAACTGAACATGTACAATGTGAGAGTTGGACCATAAAGAAGGCTGACTGCTGAAGAATTGACGCTTTCAAATTGTGGTGTTGGAGAAGACTCTTGAGAGTCCATGGACAGCAAGGAGATCAAAGCAGTCAATCCTAAGGAAATCAGCCCTGAATATTCATTGGAAAGACTAATGCTGAAACTGAAACTCCAAAATTTTCGCCACCTGATGCAAGAGACTATTCACTGGAAAAAACTCTGATGCTGAGAAAGTTTGAGGGCACGGAAGTACATCAAGGCTGTATATCGTCACCTTGCTTATTTAACTTATATGCAGAGTACATCATGACAAATGCTGGGCTGGAGGAAGCACAAGCTGGAATCAAGACTGCTGTGAGAAATATCAATAACCTCAGATATGCAGATGACACCACCCTTATGGCAGAAAGTGAAGAGGATCTAAAGAGCCTCNGACCTGCATACAGATTTCTCAGGAGGCAGGTAAGGTGGTCTGGTATTCCCATCTCTTTAAGAATTTTCCACAGTTTGTTGTGCTCCACAGTCAAAGGCTTTGGCGTAGTCAATAAAGCAAAAGTAGATGTAATGAAATACTACTCAATGCTAAAAAGACACGAGTCATCAAGCCATGAAAAGATATGGAGTATTAAATATTAATACATATTACTAAATGAAGAAAATGTGAAAAGACTACATATTGTATGATTCCCACTCTATGACATTCTAGAAAGGGCAAAACTTTGGGGACAGTTAAAAAATCAGAGATTGTCAGGGATTAGGAGGGAGGCAGGGAAGGAGGGAGGGAGGGATGATTCGCAGGAGCATACATTTTTAGAGCAGTGAAACTACTCTGTATGACATCACTTCTCCAAACCTATAAAACATACACTACCAAGAGTGACCCCTACATAAATGATGGACTCTGAGTAACAGTACTGTTTCATTGTAGGTTCATCAACCACAGAACAATAAAACAAACTAACAAAGGAAAAAATCTTGGTATCTAACAGTACCAGAGAATAAGGAGGTACTTAAAAGACAAAAGGATAGGGGCATGTGAAAGGGGTACAAGAATTACAATACAACAACTCCCAACAACTAAAACAATCTGAGCAGTAAACAGCAGAGCACTGAAATACAGCCTAAACCATATATCAGTCCATCCTGATATAAGTGACAACATAAATAAATAAATCAAACAAAGAGACAACAAATCATTCAAACAGACTAATTCTGAATACTGCCCTCACTGCAGGACATGGTGCATAATTTCATCTCCCACTTCCCAACCCCTCACTCTTCCCTCCAGTAAGGGTGAGTACACTCAGTAACTCATTTTCAAAGAACAAAGCAGAGAAAGAGAAAAACAGTACATTTTCAGTGGTGAAACTTGGCAAGTAACACAAGCAATGAATGTGAGTAGCATCATACTGATACCAAGTCCTTCCTGACATGATATATGACAAGAAGAGCATTTCACTTCTGTGGTATTCTTTCCACTCCCATGGCCTCCCCGAAATTTAAGAAAAACATAAGGAAAATCCAGACTGGCATACTTCCTACAAGCCATGAAAAATAAGGAAAGACTGAGAAACCATTATAGACGAGACGAGACCAGGGAAATATGAAAACTAAATGTAATTCCCTGGTGGCTCAGATGGTAAACAATTTGCCTGCAATGTGGGATAGCTGGGTTCAATCCCTGGGTTGGGAAGATCCTCTGGAGAAGGGCATGGCAACCCACTCCAGTATTCTTGCCTGNATATGAAAACTAAATGTAATTCCCTGGTGGCTCAGATGGTAAACAATTTGCCTGCAATGTGGGATAGCTGGGTTCAATCCCTGGGTTGGGAAGATCCTCTGGAGAAGGGCATGGCAACCCACTCCAGTATTCTTGCCTGGAGAATTCCATGGACAGAGGAGCCTGGTGGGCTTTTGCCCATGGGGTTGCAAAGAGTCGGACACGACTGAGCAGCTAAGCACATCCTAAAGTGGATCCTGGAAAAAGGCACTGACGGAATGCCAATGAAATCTAAATAAAGTCTGGAATTTATAGTTAATAGTAGTGTATTAATGTTGGGTTCTTAAGTTTTCACAAATGTACCACAGCAACGTGTAAGATGTTAACAATAGGGGAAATTGGGTGAGAGGTATACAAGAAGTCTGAACTATCTCTGCAACTTTTCTACATTTAAAAATTATTCAGGGTTTGCCTGGTGGCTCAGTGCTAAAGAACCCACCTGCCAACACAGGAGACACAGGTTCCATCCCTGATCCAGGAAGATCCCACATGCTGAGGAGCAACTATGCCCCTGCACCACAACTCCTGAGCCTGCGCGCTAGAGCCCTGGAGCCGCAACTACTGAGCCCACGAATCACAGCGACTGAAGGCGCATGCCCTGCAGCCTGTGCTCCGCGCCAAGAGGAACCACCATAATGGGCAGCACATGCACTGCAGCCAGACAGTTGGCCCTGCGCTCCGAAACTAGGGAAAAACCTGTGCAGCAACGAAGACCCAGCACAGCCAAAGATAAACAATAAATAAAATAATTTTTTTAATGTTATTTAAAAAAATTATTAAAAAATAGGAAGTTTATTTAAAACAACAACAACAAAATTAAACTTTAAAATGGAGCCATAAACCCCCCAAAGCAACACAGATATCCTTTTAGAAAATGTTAACCTTCTAAATATAGTGACCTTTTACTCCATTTTAAAAGTCTGTTAAATAAAATTTAGAAAAAAAATGCTAAGGAAAAGAAGACTAACAATTTCTTCCTGGAGACTAAATCATGCATTAATCTTAAACACGATGTACTGTGTACTAATAGTACTGAAACTATATTAAACTAGGAATATTTGACTGCCTCTGTCAGAAATAACTTCGTAACACACTAATAAATCCCTCATATTCTGTCCATTTAATCTTCTGTCAAGTTTCACAGTACCATGTTTCTGTGGTTCACTGTACTTTACTAATAAAGAGGGAACATAATCCACTACTGATATTATAACAGAAAAACTTGGCAAACTTATACTTTTCCCACATTATGACACATTTGAGGGAAATAAACCTTTTCTCTAGTTTTCAGATAAAAATAAACCAATAATGAAAGGTTGTTAAGAAAGGTTATCCTAAACTTGGATAAAGCTAATAGGGAGATAGGACATCCTTCCCATATAATACGAGGCTACGGACACACTCAAAGGTTATTTAATGACCTAAAAGATGAACTTTGCTCCATTATTCTATTTACTATTGAACTAAATAGCCCAGATTAAGTGAAGTTACATGTTAACTTATAGATTTTTGTCCAGCAGATGTGCAAATCATTTCTGTCAGGTAGAGGAGAAAATTCTAAAGATTAGAGTTAGTTGATCTGCAGGATAGCAGCTACTTTGTAATTAATCTAGCAATCTTATTCTAAAATTCTTTTATTAAACTGCCTATTAATTCACAGCCTTCCAAATGCTCTTCGAACTAGTCTTACTATTTTACTTATTTCCTCAGTAATAACTGAATAAAATATTTGATACATGTTCACTTTATATTTCTATGAATGTTTCAAATTTTTAAAAATTATACTGACAGGCACAAGAAACTTTCCATGACATGCCTGACATGGCCTTTCCCACAAACAATTCTGCAGTTCCTACAATCTCACAGAGCTATTATGATAATAGTTTTTCTGTACCATATTCTGATAATATTTTCTATTATTTCATCTCTGTAATTATCTAATAGTATCTTTCTTTCTCAAAGATAAATCAGAAAAGAATCTAAGTATATATTATTTTCAAGACTCTTTATTCCACCATTGACATTCTTTATCCTGCCAGTAGAGTCCATTAAAAAAAAAAAAGACACAAATACTATTTCCCCTCAGTTTTCCCATCTGCACATTTAAAAAACAATGGGAAATACATAAAGATTGCCTATTTTCAATGTAGCCATTTTCTAAAGAGATTTTTAAGTCTCAAGCTCTGTATGAGAAAACAAATATACTTATATCTGGGTAGAGATTCAGTACTTGTTGAGTAAGCATTAAGAAAATCACCCACAGAATCACAGAATATAAGATTTAAAGAGTAAAGATTTTCCTGTTCAATCTTTAAAAAAACGGAAATTGCACTGAAAGGGTTATAGTGACTTTCCAGAGATTTGAAGACTGGCTAAAATTAATGGAATCTGACTTCTAACACTTTTTAATTGGTCACACATCATGATGACTATTTGAGTTAATTTCCTTTATTTAAACCATAATTTTAAAAAGTTTTTTCTTCCATCTGTTCCAAGTACCTCTCTTATAATTTTCAGGTGTGAATTATAACTGTTTTTACTTTCATAAACATGATTAATTATACTTAAAATATTTTGATTTTATGTTTGAGATTTAAGCAAAAAATATTAGTACAAAGAAAAAAAAAAATCACTTCGTATTTCCAAAGTTACATTCTTCACCAAAAAAGTGGATACTACCCTGATTTTTTTCGTAAGAAATCTGGATATTGTCAAAGTGTCAATCTAAATGTACTTTTAGTGAACTGACATGGACTAACCACAAACCTTAACTTCAATTTTTAGGTTTTAGCATCAGGAAAGGAAACATTATTACACTCTCACCCAACCCATAAACAGTAGCCCATGCCAGTAAAAGAAAAGAAAACTCTGTACCCTGCCATCACTTCAAGATGAAGCTGTCCTGAGACAGTTAAGAAAACAGGAATATTGAAGAAATTCTCTTCAGGCACCTTTATTTTGCTTGAACGCTGCAAAAGAAAACAGAGGCCACAAGAAGCTATTACATGTTCTGAACTGCATTCACATTTCTGTCACAACTAAAAATCACAAAGCAATTTAAAATATATGAGGACAGGTCATTCTCATGAAAAAAAGGCAGTTTTCAGTACATACTTAAAAGAGAAAATCCCTGCTTGGTAAGTGCTAAGGTCAAGGAAGTTTGCTCCATATTTTTGAAATGCACAACAACTAAAGGGCAAAGTACTTTGGTCACAAAATATACTCTTTCCTAAAAACTGATTTTGATTGAGGGGCAAGCTGAAGCAAGAAATTATGTTTTAAATGTGAAGCATTACACAGTCTTTCACAGTACTGACTCATGATTAAAATTTCATTTTCACAAGGGAATAGCCTCTAAAAAATGTCTTGTCATATTATTATTAAATTGTTAGTAATAATGCTTTTAATATAGATTTTTATAAACACATTATAAACTACAAACATGTTCATTTAACTTAATCTTCATGACAACTAGGAGATAAGAAAAGCCGGACCTTATCTTTCAAAGATATGATGAACATTTACATTTAAAGATTTTTATGAACTTGTAATATAGAGTGATTAGTCCATTTGAAACTGGTCAGAAACAAGCCAGTCAACATTTATTAACAGTTAAGATAAAAAGTTATTTGGAGGTCATGCATAATTTAAATAGTATAATTAAGAAACCTTCTGTATCAAGTGATGACTATTATATCCATTTGGAGTGAAGGAAGATAATTTACCTATTCTTATATTTCAAATTGTGATCTGAAAATGTTTCAGTGTAATGGTGCACTAAAACAAATATTGTAAAAGCAACCAAGCCAATATAAAATTTTCAATAGAGGAGGTAAGACTCCTTATAAGAGGTGGTGTACCAACTACTGAATTATAGAAACAAATGAAATGAAGGTATCTTATTTAATCCCCTTGGTTGTTCTAAAAATACTACATATTATGTATGGGTAAGTGTGTGTATGAACATGACTGTCATTGTTCACTTGCTAAGTCGTGTCCTACTCTTTGTGATACTGTGGACTGCAGCATGCCAGGCCTCCCTATCAGCCACTATCTCTGTGGAGTGTGCTCAAACTCATGTCCATTGATGCTATCTAACCATCTCATCCTCTGCTGCCCTCTTCTGCTTTTGCCTTCGAAAGGAGAATGAATGTGATAGCTAGTATAAAATTACCAAATGAAATTATTAATTTATTTTGTAACTGCCTATTATTTTTAAAACTTAACTTTGATCTGATCCTAAATGCCCTATTATTGCTTTTTAAAAATTCATCTTTAAGACTCATTATCGCTTAAACTATATTGTTTCCAAGGACTTAAATACTCAAGACTAAAATATGTGACTTACGTTAGGATTTCAAAATAAAAGATGTGTTCTCTGATATGTCTTCAATATTTACTAAATGATTACATTTCAAGTAAGGCCCAGTACATTTGTATGAACATTATACTTTTTCCTTTCCTTCACCTCTTTAACTTCTTTCATCTGTAATTTGTAGGGGTGTTTTATTGACTTCTCTAAAAGTGGTTTCTCTCGTTTTGTATATATATAAAAAAATCTAATACTTAGGATTTGATTTTACTCTCATTTATTAGCATTTGTACAAAAGGAAATCTGAGTTTCTTACAACTCTTAAATTCAACTGTTTTAAAGTTACAAACATATCACTACTTCATTATAACTTCCAGTGTCATATGGAAACATTTACTTACTGAAATGCATACTATTTTTAATAAATTACTTCCTTTTAGTTCTCCTTTGCATTACAATAAAAGCACTACAGTAACCTTTAAAAGCTTCTGTATGTTTTAAGTTATGCTATCTATAAATTTTATTTCAGGATGTTAAAGGGAAATTATAAAGTATTTCTTTTAAAAAGTAATTGCTGAGAGATATCAGCAAAAATGGTGGGGCAGGTAGCTTCAAACTCCAACCCCTCCACAGAAAAACTGAAAATAATAAGTAAAAACTGTAAGAATCAATTATGAGAACTCTGGAAATCAGTCAAACATGGGTTTCCCTGGTGTCTTAGATGGTAAAGAATCTGCCTGCAATGCAGGAGACATCAGTTCGATTCTTGGGTCAGGAACAGCCCCTGAAGAAGGGAATGGCTACTCACTCCAGTATTCTTGCCTGGAGAAATCCATGTATAGAGGAGCCTGGCAGGCTATCATCCCTGGGGTTGGACACAGAGTTGGACACAGCTGAGGAACCAAACAAAGTTGATTCAAGAAAGAGGAAATTTAAAAATGGTAGACTCCACCCAACAACAGTAGACTGTGAATTCTTCAAATGCACATGGAGATTGTTCAAGACAGACTAAATGTCAGAACACAAAACAAGTCTCAATAAATCAGATAACTTATCTTCTTTGTATATAATGGAATGAAACTATAAATGTAAACTGGTACACTTACTTGGGAAAAGAGTTTGGTGGTTTCTTAAAAAGATAAACAAGAAATACTAAATTTTACTTCTAGGTATACGTCTAAAAGAATTAGAACCAAGTATTCAAAGAACAATACATTGAAAGTATCAAACACCATCATGAAGCGAGATTGATCCCAGGGATGCAAGGATTTTACAGTCTCAGAAATCAATCAATGTGATACAGCATATTAACAAATTAAAGAATAAAAATGATAAAATCACCTCAAAAGATACAGAAAAAGCTTCTGATAAAATTCAACATCCATTTGTAATAAAAGCTCTTCAGAAAGTGGGCATGGAGGAAACATACCTCAACATAATAAAGGCCATATATGACAAACCCATAATGTCATATTCAATGGTGAAAAACTGAAAACACTTCCTGTAAGATCAGGAACAAGACAAGGATGCCCATTCTTGACATTCTTACTCAATGTAATTTTGGAAATCCTAGCCACAGCAATCAGAGAAGAAAAAGAAATAGAAGGAATCCAAACTGCAAAAGAAGAAGTGTCACTATCTCCAATGGCATGATGCTATACACAGAAAATTCTAAACATGCTACCAGAAAACTGCTAAAGCTCACTGATGAATTCAGTAAAATTGCAGGATACAGAATTAATACACACCAACTGTTGCATTTCTATACACTAACAAAGAAAGACTAGAAAGAGAAATTGAGGAAACAATCCCATTTACCATCATATGAAAACAAACAAAATTCCTAAGAATAAACCTACTTAAGGAGGCAAAAGACCTGTACTCTGAAAACTCTCAGACCACCAATGAAAGAAATTGAAAATGACACAAACAAACAGAAAGACAAACCATGTTCTTGGATTGGAAGAATCAGTATTGTTAAATGGGGTCATACTTCCCAAGGCAATCTAGAGATTGAACACTAATCACTATCAAATTATCAATGGCATTTTTCATAGAACTAGAAAAAAAAATTTTTTAATGAGTATGGAAATACAGAAGACCCCACGTAGCCAAAACAGTCTTGAGACAGAGCACAGCTGGAGAAATCACACTCCCTGGCTTCAGAATATAGTACAAAACAGCAGTCATCAAAACAGCATGACCCTGGCACAAAAAAAACACACAGATCAATGCAGCAGGACAGAAAGCCCAGAACAAACCCATGTGCTTACAACCAATTAATCTATGACACAGGAGGCAAGGATATACAAGGGAGAAAAAACAAACTCTGCAATAAGCAGTGCAAGGAAAACATATACATGCAAAAGAATGAAATTAGAACATTCTATAACACCATATACAAAAATAAACTCAAAATGGACTAAAGACCTAAATGTGAGAGCAGATACTATAAAGCTCCCAGAGGAAAACATAAACAGAATATTCTTTGGCATAAGTTGCTGCAATATTTTTTTGGATTTAACGCATAGAGTAATTGAAATAAAAGCAAACACAAATGACACCTAATCAAACTTGTAAGTTTTTAAATAAAAAGACAATTTATGGAATGGGAGAAAATGTTTGCAAACAGTGTGATCAACCCGGGATTAATTTCCAAATGTACAAACAGCTCAATATTAAAAAGGAAAAAACAGAAAAAATTAAAAAATGGGCAGAAGGCTTAAATAAAGATTTCTCCAAAGAAGACACACAAATGGCCAATAGGCACATGAAAAGATGCTCAATATCACTAATTTTCAGAGAAATGCAAATCAAAACTACAATGAGGTACCACCTCACACTAGATAGAATGGCCATTATTTAACAGTCTACAAACAATGAGTTCTGGAGAGGGTATGAGAAAAGGGGAACCCTTCCACACTACCAGTGGGAATGAAAATTGGTGCAGCCATAATAAAGAACAGTCTGGAAGTTCTTTAAAAATCTAAAACTAGACTTACTATATAATCCAGCAATTCTACTCCTGGGCATATATCTAGAGAAATAAAAAACTCTAACTTGAAAAGATACATGTACCCTAATGTTCATAGTGGCAATATTTACAACAGTCAAGACAGATGAACAGATAAAGAAGATCTAGTCTGTATGCACACACACACACACACACANCATCTCTTACATTGGTAGGCAGATTCTTTACCATTAAAACACCAGGTAAGCCATGGACAGAGGAGCCTGGCTGGCTATAGTCCATAGAGTCACAGAGTCTGACACGACTGAGCATGTACGCACACACGCACACAGCTAATATTCTAAAAATTGTATATTTGATATATTTATGTCTTTTTACACATTAAAAATAAAAAATTTTAGGTAAAAAGTTTTCTACAGCTGGCCGTAGGAAGTCAGAAATTTGAAGCATGAGAAGGATTTGAAATGCTGTTGCTCACCTGAAGATAAAGACATATGGAAAGGTGCTTAGAGCAGTTTCTAGGAGCTGAGAGGAACCTGGCTAGCAGCTAGCAACAAAATGGGAACCTCAGTCCTATATATAACACTATAGCAAGAATGGATTTGGAAGAGCAAGCTCCAGATGGCAACACAGAAAGCTTAGAGAGCTGATACACTGGTTTGTATATCAAACCAGTGAGACACTGAGTTGAGAGATTGATCCCAGCCATGCAATTCTAATTACTGACCTATAGAGCTGTGAGCTAATAAAGGTGTGGTATCTTATCCTAAGTTACAAACTTGATAGAAAACTAATTCAGAGGAAAACAGGAATGCTGAGGTAATGTCAGTATAGTATAAACTGGTACAGTTTCTCTGGATAACATGGTGAAATTAATCCATATACCCTATGACCGAGGAATTTCTGGATATACATTCTAGAGAAATGTTCATACAAGTGTATTATGGAATATGTAGAAGACTATTGCAATTATTTTTTTTGGAGGGGGAATGTAACTTAGAATTGGAAACAACCTAACTGTCCATTACTAGAAATGGTAAGCAAAATGTAGAAGGCAAATATAAAGAATATTGTGTAGCAATGACAAGCAAAAAAGATATACCTATAGCAACATAAAGAGAATTTCAAAACAGAGCTAAATGGAAAAAAGTAGAAAACAGAATAATATAACAATAACTCTATTATCATTAATGTGAATTTAAAACATACACACAAAAAATCACTCATATTTTATGAGGTTATATTCATAGTAAAAAGATGTATCAAAGATATTAAGATGAGTGCCTCCAAGAGAATATAAGGAATGGAAGTGATGATTGGTATAAAGCAGAAAAGATAAGGCAAGAAAAAGATTATGCTGGATGGTATTTTATCAGCTTGGCATTACTGCTCCCATCTAAACTGAGGACTCTGTTTCCTAGAACCCCCATTTCTGCATGGTTCCAGGCTACGGCTGGCCTTCTATTGTTGCAAAGGAATGTGCATAAGATTTGAGAGGAGAAAATGGAACTGAAGTCATTACTCTCAGAAGACTGTGGCAGTCTGACACAGTGACACACTTACCACAGTGCTTGGTGACCTCCTAACTTTCAACTTGTCCGCCTTACTACCGACCAACAATAGCTCTATGGCAACCACCAAGTGCTGGACGGCAGTTGCTACAGAGTCAACTGCGTTAGATTAATTGCATTAATGTCTCCAATTTGTCACACCTCTCTATTTCAACACCCTTGGCATATTACACACTACCCCTGAGCCTGGCCAGTGACTTGTTTTGGTCAATGGCGTGGTAACAAAATTAACACAAACAGTGGCCTGAAAACCTGCTTGTGTAGTTCACATTCTTTCTTGGAGCCAAGCTACCAAAGAGATTCACATCCTGATTAGCATAATAGGGAAATCTGAGAGGTAAGTGGAAAAGAGATGAGTCACCCCACACAAAACCATTCTAGATGGCTCAGCTCTCAGCCAACCCATCAGCTGACTAAGCCCAACCCAATCAACCACTCAAATGACCTGTAGACTCACAGAAAAGAATAAATGGTTTTGCTACACTGTGATAGGATACAAGGGCCTTGTAGACACCAGTAACAACTGTGTGCTGTGAATGAATATTATCTTTAACGAAACTATTTTCCTGAGGTTAAAAAAATAATCATTTAGATACAGATACTTCTACAAAAACAACCATAGCCAAGGAGTGTATAAGCATCTAACAAAGAGTATCCCATTTACAGAGAAGGAAACTGAGACACACAGGTTAAGTTCTTGTCTAATATGACAAAGAGAATGAACCAAGGTGGTCAGACTCCAGGACCTCTATCCTTAACCAAACATTCTTTCCAGGATTCATAAGAAATGCAATGGTTGTACTGAATCAATAACAACGGTTGATTCTGGGGAAGGAAATTAGATTACTGGGGAACAAAGTGTGATGGTATCCTCCTGCACTTTGAAATAGATACCTTTTGAACAATAAACTATATTACCTATTCAAAAACTAAATTTAAAATAGCTTATTTCTTAAAAGGTGGACCTCTGAGGTATTATTAGCAAGTACTTAAAAAGTATACTGGTTTTATTCCCTGTGTATCCTTTATCACATAAACACTAACACTTTAATCTTCTGTCGGTGGTGTGGATTACTTTGATAAGCACCAACAGGAAAATCAAAAAGCCAAGAACAAAGTATGAAACAAAGTCAAATACCAAGAAGAATATAGGTGATTAGTAAAATCTAACCCTGCACTACTTATAACGAAATTGGGCTTCCCAGGTGGAGCTAGTGGTAAAGAACCTACCTGCCAATGCAGGAGACATAAAGAGACATGGGTTCAATCCCTCGATCAAGAAGATCTCCTGGAAGAGGGCATGATAACCCACTCCAGTATTCTTGCCTGGAGAATCCTATGCAGAGGAGCCTGCCGGGCTACAGTCCATGAGGTTGCAAAGAGTCTGACATCACTGAAGTGACTTAGCATGCACACGCACAAAGTCTAACCCTGCATTACTTTTAATGAAAAGAGTTGGTGCAGGACAAAAGATGAGAAGGTCAAAATATTGAGTTCTTTGAGTGCGTACGAAGTTGCTTCAGTTGTGTCTGACCCTTTGCAATCCCACGGATGGTAGCCCGCCAGGCTCCTCTGTCCGTGGGATTCTCCAGGGAACAATACTGGAGCAGGGTGCCATGCCCTTCAACAGAGGATCCTCCTGACCCAGGGATCACTGTCATGTCTCTGTGTCTCCTGCACCGGCAGGCGGTTGCTTACCACTACCACCACCTGGCAAGTAATTGTTCCATAAATGCTTGGCCAAAAGAGTGCTGAAAAGTGTGAGTGAGGGGATCAGCAATCAGCAGCACGATGAGCCATAAAAGCTTCCAGCCAAGTGCCATGGCATTGCTGGCCTGACAGATATCCTTGGTGCACATTTAACTTCATGTCTGTTTTCAAACATAGGTACTGATAAGCAGAAATAAACTATTTCTTATATTAACGTATTGCTTATAAATAAGTCTCCATTACTTTACTAGCAGAAGTGTAAACAGATGTTTACTGTAGTTTTTCTTTAATATCACCATCATCTTAATACTGACAAGTATTTTAAAAAACATAAAAGGTGTAGAATGTATTTTCTGCAATATGTAGCTGTATGTTTAAAGTACATTAGAGGAAAAGTTTCATTTTCTTTAGAGATGTGAACTGTGTGACCACTATGAATCCATCTCCTTCCTATCTATTCCCACTCAAAAACATGTAATTTGTAGATATCCTATAAATCAAACACCAGTTTTGACTAAATATAAAAGACATCATCTATCCTCTGCCTACCCTTCCAATACCAATTTCCTAATTCTGACATCAAACAGAAAGATTTGGAAAAGGTGAGGAGATAGTATCATCAATGTCATCTGCTGATCACCAAAAAAAAAAAAGCTCTTCAATTTCATCTTTTTTCAGCTTTCTCAAGACTTATTTCTAAAGGAGGCATCTCCCAGTATATTCTCTCATATAATCTTCCGCTCACTTGACAAATCTTCAGTGACCTCTGGGACAGCTTCATATCCCACCCGACCCCTCCACCCCTGTCTCTTTTATTTGATATAGAGACCTCAGTTCTCTGATTAGGGACTGAAGTCGTGCCCCCTGCATTTTAACCACTGGACCGCCAAGGAAGTTCCTCTGTCTCTCTTTATGCTTGCAAGTCTTAAAATCATCCAAACCTACATTAAGCACTGTGAGAGTCATAAGTAAAAATTAAGCATAATATAAAATGCTATGCCTTATTTATTTTTAAATAAATAGACCTTATTAAGATCTGTTTTGTCCTGAAGCAAAGCACTGAGGTGAGTGGCAGTATTTGGCTGTTTACAGTATTATTCTGTTCTTTCCTGTATGTTTAAAGTTATCCAAAAAAATTGATCAATATTTACATTTCTTAAAAATGTACAGGATATTATTGTGTGATCCTCACAGATGTCAATGCTTTTCATTCTATTTCCCTCAAGCATAAAATAAATTATTTTACTTTACTCAGGTTCTCTGTTTTTTCTTTTGCCTAATTACTAGTGTTCTGTAAGTTTAAAGTTGTAGTATTTTATCTATATGATGCATGCATCATATGCATATGATCCAGTCTCACGGCTGCACTGTGGATATAATTATTATGTATTTCAGAAAGGGTAAAAAAGAGTTCTAAAATTGAAAATAACCAACTTAAAAATAAACTTTCCAAATCTGTCATTATATTTCTGCCATACTTAAAAAAAAAAAGAGAACAAAATAACTAGTCTAAATAAAAAGTAAAAAATAAAATTAAACTGTTTAACACCCTGTCAAAAAAACCCATAATGACAAAAATCAATAAGCCTGAGGCAAGTAATGAGATGCCAAGGTACTCTGGTTGGTATATATGTTAAAAAAATACACAATAAATGAAAGCTCTGATTCCAAAAATTTATTTCACTGAATAATAATAATAAAGAAACACCATCATATTCTACTGTTTTTGCCAAATAAAATACTAAAGGGTTTTACTACATACTAAATACTAAAGAAATATGTTGAAGATGGCATAAGAATAGCTAAAAAAAATTACCACAACATTATTATCTTGATATTCCTTGGGAAAAAATATATATTCACATCACACTATCTGCCACAAGGTAGATAAAAATTCTGCAACTTATTTCTGATTGACACAATTACAGATGGTCCCCTGCCATCTGAATTACAAATTTTTGACTTGATGAAGGCATGAAAGCAACACATTCAGTAGAAACCATACTTCAAAATGCAAATTTTGCTCTTTTCCCTCCTAGTATGATACTCATGATGCCAGCAGCAGCTGCAACTTTCAGTCAGCCACTCGATCATGAGGGTAAACAACGGATTCACTTACAACTATTCAGTAGCCACATAACCACTGGCTTTCCACTTTCGGCAAAATATTAAATAAATTACATGAGATATTCAACACTTTATTATGAAATAGGCTTTGTATTAGATGATTTTGCCCAACTGCAGACTGATTTAAGTGTTTTGAGCATGTTTAAGGTAGGTGAGGCTAAGCTGTAATGTTTGGTAGTTTAGTGTGCTAAATGAATTTTTTACTTAATGCTATTTTTTCAATTTACGATGAGTTTATTGGGATGTAACCCAGTTGTAAGTAGAATAAGGTACCTGTATATGGTCACCAAGATGCCTAGTACCACATACATTAGTGATGTGAGAAAGAATCTTTATATATTTTCACATGAACGTGGGTCTATTTCTGGGCTTTCAGTTTTATCCCACTAGTTTGTGTACTGATATCACACTATTTTAATTTAGATGCTTTATCGTGCATTTTAATACTTGGTTACTTAAGCATTTTTGATTACTGGATTCCTTAGCATTACTATGAATGGAGACATTTTCAAGATTTCTCCACTGATAAATAAATTAGTGTCTCATTTCAAATACAGATATTCCCATACTTCCAGGTTCTGCTTCATTTTTCAATTGAATAAACATTTACAGAGTGAACTACTATGTACCAGGTACCAGGCTAAATGCAGGAATACAGTAATGAATAAGAGATATAAGGAACTCCAATATTTTTAGTTTTATGGATCAACACTGTGAGACAAAAGTGATTTAATAAGAAGCTTTAATCTAAGTTTTCGAACCTTGTGGATCTGTCTAAAGGAGGTTACATTGACAAAGTCTTACTTTATTCATCCATTTATCAATTGGTCTGTTACAGAACTTTCCCCAAGTTTCCTAATGGCTGAATAAGGAGGCAGAAACCATGTGATCCATAGAAAATGACTCACAAGCAGTATCCTGGCAAAGTTTGCTGAAAAGCCAGTTAATAACACACACATCTAGTAGAATGGCCAAAACCCAAAAGACTGACAATATCAAACGCTAGATATGGAGCGACAGAAACTCTCATTCATGTCTGGTGGGAATGCGAAATGGCAGAGGCACTCTGGCAATTTCTCACTAAACATACTTTGCCATACGACCCAGCAACTACATGCCTCGGTATTCACCCAGAGTTGAAAACATAGATCCACATAAAAACCTGCACACAGATGTTTACAGAAGTATTCTGTAAAACTTGCCAAAACTTGGATGCAACCAACATGACCTTCAGTAGGTGAATAAATAAACTGTGATAAATCTAGATAATGGAATATTATTTCAATGCTAAAAATAAATGAGCTATCAAGCCATGAAAAGACATGGAAGAAACAAATACATATTACTAAGTGAAAGCAGCAAATCTGAAAAGGCTACATACTATATGATTCCAACTGAATGGCATTCTAGAAAGCAAAACCATGGAAATAGTAAAAAGGTCAGTGGCTGGAAGGAATTAGGGAGGTGAGAAGGATGAAGGTAGAACACAGAGGTGGAGGATTTTTAGAGCAGTGAAACTATTTTGTATGGTAGGTACTACAGTGGTGGATGTATCTCACTATGCATTTGTCCAAACACTCAGAATGTACAACTCAAAGAGTGAATCCTAAAGTAAACTACGGACTCTGGGTGACAATGATGTGTCACTGTACTATCATCAATTGTAACAAACGTACCATTTGTGTGAATGAGGCTGATAATAAGAGAGACTAAGCATGGGTGGGGAAGAGTACATATCTGCATCTTCACTCGATTTTGCTGTTAACCTAAAATTGCTCTAAAAACTAAAATCTGTTTTAAAAAGTCAGTGAACATATGGATCTCTTTGATCAATATGATATATATCCTTCATCTGCCAAGAGAAATGATTTCTTCTCTATCAGTCTCAGCAAATTTAAGGAAGAGAGACATAAAGAACTCTTCAGATAGAATACCTGTAGCACCAGGAAGCTTAGGAAGTTGTTTGTATTCATACAGGGTACAACAGGATCATTACTCTGGCTTCTTTACTGCAAAGATAAAACTTAGAAAGAGGAATGTGGGGGTTTTTCGTTTTCATTTTTTCATACTTTGTAAATGGGCCCAGAGGTTTCAGAATTAAATGATAAACCCAATAAATACTGAAAACAGGGCTGACTTAATTATTGCCATGCTATTGTAGTATACTTCAAAGTTCAAAGTTTGAGGTATACTACAACAGCAATAAAAATATAATCTCACTTGATAAAAACAAAAAATTAAATTTCTAAACATGTTCAGAGTCTAGAAAAAGCAATTTCTGAATGCAGGGGTAGTGAGGTTTAAGCCGTTTAAAAAACTGATGATAATCTATGTTTGAAACAAACAGTCTATTTCTACTAAAAGTAGTTTGCTGCTGCTGCTGCTGCCNACAGCAATAAAAATATAATCTCACTTGATAAAAACAAAAAATTAAATTTCTAAACATGTTCAGAGTCTAGAAAAAGCAATTTCTGAATGCAGGGGTAGTGAGGTTTAAGCCGTTTAAAAAACTGATGATAATCTATGTTTGAAACAAACAGTCTATTTCTACTAAAAGTAGTTTGCTGCTGCTGCTGCTGCCGCTAAGTCACTTCAGTTGTGTTCGACTCTGTGCGACCCCATAGACGGCAGCCCACCAGGCTCCCCCGTCCCTGGAATTCTCTAGGCAAGAATACTGGGGTGGGTTGCCATTTGCTTCTCCAATGCATGAAAGTGAAAAGTGAAAAGTGAAAGTGAAGTCGCTCAGTTGTGCCCGACTCTTAGCGACCCAGTGGACTGCAGCCTGCCAGGCTCCTCCGTCCATGGGATTTTCCAGCCAAGAGTACTGGAGTGGGTTGCCATTGAAACAAACAGTCTATTTCTACTAAAAGTAGTTTGCTGAAATACCACTAAAAATTTGCTAATGTGATCTTTTTTCTATAACTTTTCTGTTGTGACACACAACACACTAATGCATAAAAGGAAAAAGTACATCTCAATGATTTATTACAAAATAAATGCCTATGCAACAATCACTCAGATCACAAGATAGTAAAGGAACAGCATGAGAAGAATCCAGTGTCCATTATCTGGCCACTAAAATATTATATGATTTTTCTAAGAATAATAAAAGACTAGAGATCTTTTTAAGAAAATTAAAGATAACAAGGGAATATTTCATGCAAAGATGGGCACAATAAAGGACAGAAATGGTATGGACCTAACAGAAGCATAAGATATTAAGAAGAGGTGGCAAGAATACACAGAAGGACGATACAAAAAAGATGTTCATGACCCAGATAACCATGATGGTGTGATCACTCACCTACAGCCAGACATCCTGGAATGTGAAGTCAAGTGGGACTTAGGAAGCATTACTACAAACAAAGCTAGTGGAGGTGATGGAATTCCGGCTGAGCCATTTCAAATCCTAAAAGATAATGCTGTGAAAGTGCTGCCCTCAATATGCCAGCAAATTTGGAAAACTCAGTAGTGGCCATGGGACTGGAAAAGGTCAGCTTTCATTCCAATCCAAAAGAAAGGCAATGGCAACAAATGTTAAAACTACCACACAATTGCACTCATTTGACATGCTAGCAAAGTAATGGTCAACGTTCTTCAACCCAGGCTTCAACAATACATGAACCATGAACTTCCAGATGTTCAATCTGGATCTAGCAAAGACAGAGGAATCAGAGATCAAACTGCCAACAATGGCTGGATTATACAAAAAGCAAAAGAATTCCAGAAAAACATCTATTTCTGCTTTAATGACTATGCCAAAGCCTTTGACTGTGTGGATCACAACAAACTGTGGAAAATTCAAGAGATGGGAATACCAGACCATCTTACCTGCCTCCTGAGAAATCTGTATGCAGGTCAAGAAGCAACAGTTAGAACTGCATGGAACAACGGACTGGTTCCAAACTGAGAAAAGAGTACGCAAGGCTGTATATTGTCACCCTCCTTATTTAAGGTATATGCAGAGTACATCATGCAAAATGCTGAGCTGGATAAAGCACAAGCTGGAATCAAGAGAAATATCAATAACCTCAGATATGCAGATGACAACACTTTTATGGCAGAAAGCGAATAGGAACGAAAGAGCCTCTTGATATAAGTGAAAGAGGAGAGTGAAAAAGCTAGCTTAAAACTCAACATTAAAAAAATGAAGATCATGGCATCTGTTCTCTATCACTTCATGGCAAACAGATGGGGAAACAATGGAAACAGTGACAGACTTTCTTTTCTTGGGCTCCAAATCACTGCAGATGGTGACTGCAGCCATGAAATTAAGACACTTGTTCCTTGGAAGAAAAGCTATGACCAACCTAGACAGCATATTAAAAAGCAGAGACTACTTTGTCAAAAAAGGTCCAGCTATGGTTTTTCCAGTAGTCATGTATGGATGTGAGAGTTGGACCATAAAGAAAGGCAAGTGCTGAAAAATTGACACTTTTGAACTGTGGTACTGGAGAAGACTCTTGAGAGTCCCTTGGACAGCAAGGAGATCCAACCAGTCCATCCTAAAGGAAATCAGTCCTGAATATTCATTGGAAGGACTGATGCTCAATCTGAAACTCCAACACTCTGGCCACCTCATGCAAAGTACTGACTCACTGGAAAAGATCCTGATGCTGGCAAAGATTGAAGGCAGGAGAAGGGGACAACAGAGAATGAGATGGTTGGATGGCATCATTGACTTGATGGACATGAATTTGAGCAGGCTCTGGGAGTTGGTGATGGACAGGAAAGCCTGGCGTGCTGCAGTCCATGGTGTCGCAGAGAGTTGGACACAGCTGAACGACTAAAGTGAACTGAAGAATAACAAACTAAACCCAAAGTTAGCAGAAAAAGGAAATAACAAAGATAAGAATGGAAAGAAAGTAAAGAGAAACTAAAAAGATAATAGAAAAAAAATAAAATCAAGACCTGGCTTTTTGAAAAAATAAATAGAGAAATGGATAAATTCCTAGGAACATACAACTTCCCAAGACTGAAAAAAGGAGAAACAGAAAATCTGAATAAACAAATTACTAGTAAAAAATATTGAAACAATAATCAAAAACCTCCCAACAAAGAAAAGTTAATGACTAGATGGCTTCACTTGTGACCTATATTAAACTTGAAAAAAATAACATCAATCCTTCTCAAACTGTTTAAAAAATAAGACAAGGGAACACTTTCAAACTTGCTTTACAAGGGCAATATTACCCTGAAAAATACCAAAGCAAAGCAAGGCCACTGCAAGGAAAGAACATTACAGGGCAATATTCTTAACGAACACAAGTGTAAAAATCCTTAACAAAATATTAGCAAACCAAATCCACTGTACTTTGAAAGGATCATACACCATGATCAAACGGGGTTTATTCCAGGGAAGCAAAGATCATTCAATATCTACAACTCAATTAAGGTTTTCTCAATAGACACAGAAAAAGCATTTAACAAACTTCAACATCTTTTCGTGATAAAAAACTCTCAACAACGAGGGTATAGTAAGAATAAACATCATAATAATAAAGGTCATATATGACAGGCCTACAACTAACTTCAAACTCAGTGCTGAAACGCTGAAAGCCTTTTCTCTAAGATTAGGAAGACTACCATCAATACTTTTATTCAGGATAGACCTGGAAAACCTAGCCAGAGCAACTAGGCAAGAAAAATAAAGTAAAGGCATCAGAATCAGAAAGGAAGAAGTGAAACTGTCACTATTTGCAGATGACATGATATTACATATAGAAAATCCTAAAGACTGCACATAAAGTTGGAATAAACGAATTCAATAAAGTTGCAGGATACAAATATATAAAAATCTGTTGCATATTTATATACCAACCACTATCAGAAGGAGAAAAAAAAGTCTCATTTATAGCTGCATCAGAAATAATAAAATACCTGGGCATAAATGTAATCAAGGAGGTAAAAGATCTATACACTGAAAACTGAGACACTGATGAAGCTGACAACACAAACTAAACGACATTCTGTTCTCATGGGTATGAAAAACTAACGTTGTTTAAACGCCCATAATATCTAAAGAAACCTACAGATTCAATGTGATTCCTGTCAAAATTTTAATGGCATGCATCACAGAAACAGAAAAAAATCACCTCAACATTTGATGGAACTACATAAGAGCCCAATTAGCCAAAGCAACCTTGAAAAAGAACAAAGTTGGAGGTGTCACGCTTTCTGATTTCAAACAGTATCACAAAGCTATCAAAACAATGGCAGTGGCATAAAGAGAGACATCAATGGAACAGAAGAGAGAGCCCAGAAGTAAACTCATTATATAAGATCAATCATTTTGTGATAAGAATATACAGAGGAGACCAGATAAGTAAATGGTGTAAGAAAAACTGGACAGACATATGCAAAAGAATGCAGTTGCACTCCTAGCTTACACCATACACAAAAGTTAACTGAAAATGTATTCAAGGCACAGAAGTCAGCCCTGAATTTAAAAAACAAACAAAAAGATTGAACTTTTGAATATAAGACCTGAAACCATAAAACTCGAAGAATTTTAACAGAGGGAGGAAAGTTTCTAGACACTGGCCTTAACAAGGTTTTTCAGATTTGACACCAAAACCAAAAATAAACAAGAGTTTATTTGAGACTATATCAAACTACAAAGTTTCTGCACAGCAAAGGAAATCACCAACAAAAGAAGAAGGCAATCTATAGAACAGGAGAAAATATTTTCAAACCACATATCTGATAAAGGGTTAATATCCAAAATGCATAAGGAATTCATAAAACTCAACAGCAAAAAATAATATATAAGAAACTGAACTAAAAAAATGGCAAACGGACTCAAATAAAAAAAATTTTCCCCCCAAAGATGACATACAGATGGCCAACAGGCACATGAAAAGATGCTCAACATCACTAATTATCAAGGAAATGCAAATCAAAACCACAATGAGATACCACCTCACATCTGCTAGGATGTGTAGTGTCAAAAAGATAAGAGATAAATGCTAGGGAGAATGTGGAGGAAAGGAACTCAGGCTCACTGTTGGTGAGAATGTAAACTGACACAGCCACTATGGAAAACAGTACAGCTGCTTCTCGTGAAATTAAAAACAGAACTACCATGTAACCCAACAACCCCACTTCTGGGTCTACATCCCAAAGTTTTCCAAAGGAAACAAAGTCATTATCTCAAGGAGAGATATGTATTTGCATGTTCAAGAAAGCATTGTTCACAAGAGCCATGGTATGGAAACAATGTGTCTGTTAGTGGGTGAAGGAAAGAAAATGAGACACACAAACACACAGGCTGGCACACATACAAACAATGGAATATTATTCTCTCTTAAAGAAGAAGGAAAAAGGAAATCCCTGTCCTTTACAATGATAGGATGAACCTGTAAGACATCATGCTAAGAGAAATTAACTTGAGAGAGAAAGACAAATACCTCAAATGTCTCACAATATTATTTAAATGTAGAATCTAAAAAAAGGAAAAGGTCAAACTCATAGAAACTGAGAGTAGAATGTTGTTGCTGGAGCTAGGTGTTAGGGAAAATAGGGAGAGGTTGGTAAAAGGGTAAAAACTTCCAGTTATAAGATGAATAAGGTCTGAAGATCTAATGTACACATAGTGACTATAGCTGATAAGCACTATACTGTGTAAGTAAAACTTGCTTAGGGAGTAGAAAGTAAGTGTACTCCCTTTCTAAAAAAATAAATATGTAGGGTGATGGACATATTAAGTCAATTGAGGGAATCCTTTCTCAATGTGTAAGTATACTAAATCACCACACTGTAAAATTAAAATATTTAAAAATTTTGTCAACTGTATCTCAATAAAGCTGGGGGAAAAAACCTTTATATTACTTTTCTCTTTCTGACTTAATATAATCATATAGTATATTTGATTTCATTCACTCAAAGCTGTAGCTGTGAGTTTTAACCATGCTGTCTGTTACTGTAGTTCATTTTTACCATAGTAGGGTATTTCATTTCATGATTTTATTACAATGTATCTATTCTGTTGTTGATACACATTTGGATCATTTCCAGCTTGAAACTAATATGAATTATACTGCTATGTACCTTTTTGTAAATATCTAGTTATATGCATTTCTATGCAATAGAACTGTTGAGTAATTGGGCATGCATATCTCTGACATCAGTAGATTATGCCAAACTGCTTCCCAAAGTAGCAACACCTATGTCCTTTTCCACCAGCAGTGTATAAGACTTTACACTGCATTATATCAAAACAGTGATTCTCAGTATGTGATCTGTGGTTATCTGGGGTTTCCCAAGATTCTTTCAGGAGGTTTGTAAAGTCAAAACTATTCTCCTAGTATTAGTAAGTTACTTGTCTTTGTCACTGCGTTGATACTTGCCCTGATAGTGCAACAACAGTGGCTAAATCTGCTGGTATCTCAGTTCAAATCATGGCAGGGGACTAAACTGTACTATAGCCATTGGATATATTCTTCACCACTGAGTGTTCATAATGAAAAAAAAAAAAGCCAGACTAAAGAATGTCTCCGAAGAAGCTGTTTCAAACATTATTTTTTTAAGTCTTTACTGAATCTGTTACAGTATTACTTCATGTTCTTTTTTTTTAGCCGGGAGGCATATGGGATCTTAGCTCCCAACCACAGATCTAACACGTACTCCTTGCATTGGAAGGCAAAGTCTTAACCAATGGACCACCAGGGAAGCCCCTCAATAATTATTTTTACTAGATACTGACCTTTAGTATCTGCCTTTCTAATATCTGATGTGACAAAACAGGAAGTACACATAAAGCCCTTGTGCTGCATGGTGAAGTGCGACTGTTGTTGCAAACCAAAGCACCTGTGTAACTGCACTGGGAGCTGAGCAAGCTGCTTCATGTGTGTGCTTAGTCGCACAGTCGTGTCCAACTCTTTGTGACTCCATGGACTGTAGCCCGCCAGGCTCCTCTGTTCATGGGATTCTCCAGGCAAGAATACTGGAGTGGGTTGCCCTGCCCTCCTCCAGGTGATCTTCCTGACCCAAGGATCGAACCCAATCTCCCACATTGCAGGCAGATTCTTTGCGTTATGAGCCACCAGGGAAGCTTTATGGACACCATTTTTTACTTGAAAGGCTGACATGGTTATTCAGTCTTGGATATTTCAGTAATGTTTTCTCAAAAACAACTGAAGGGAGACTACTGCCACAAGGAACACTACTGATGGATTTTTTTTTTTTTTAACCAAGGATAAAATTTGAGCTCTGAAGCAAAAATTGAGATTTTGAAAAACGTGCATCTGCCACTGTGACCTGGAGAAGGCAATGGCACCCCACTCTAGTACTCTTGCCTGGAAAATCCCATGGATGGGGGAGCCTGGTAGGCTGCAGTCCATGGGGTCGCTAAGAGTCGGACACGACTGAGCGACTTCACTTTCACTTTTCACTTTCATGCATTGGAGAAGGAAATGGCGACCCACTCCACTGTTCTTGCCTGGGAAATCCCAGGGATGGCAGAGCCTGGTGGGCTGCCATCTATGGGGTTGCACAGAGTCGGACACGACTGAAGTGACTCAGCAGCAGCAGCAGCCACTGTGACCATGATAGCGTTCCAGTTTTTACAGACGTCATGATGAGACAGAGTGATGTTACTGAATACAAATGTTTAAAAAATCTGCATAATTCAGGGAATCAGCACTATGCAATTAACAAATGATTAATGCTACAAAATTATACATCATAAAAGATTCACTCAAATTTGAAGCTAAACCAAAGGATTTCAATGTAACAAAGTATGAAAGCATGAAAATATATTTGTATAGTATAAACTGGGAAGAGTATTTCAGCTAGCAGAGTGGTCAGTAACTTCAGATACCAGTACAGATTCCACATTGTAACTAATCTTTAAGAAACCATCATTTGATGAGTTGTGGAATAGAATCAAAGAACAGGCACAACCATCTAAAAGGCTATCAAAACACTTCTTTTTCCAGTTACATACCTACACGATGCTACATTTTAATATACTTCAACCAAAACAACGTATTGTAACAGACTAAATGCAGACACAAATAAGTGGATACAGATGTCTTGTATTAGATACACAGTAATGAAATGTGCAAATATGTACAAAAATACCACTTTTCTAATTCTTTTTTAGAAAATATATTTATTCATATAAATATTTTACATATGCTAAAATATAATGAACTGATGATTTTAGGTGGAGTAATAAATATTTACATTTTTTTCTCAGCTTTGATGGCTAATATGGCAAATACCAACAGACTATGCCTCATGGTCCCCCATAACTTTAGTGTCAAGGGGCCCTGGGGAACTGCTGAACCAAAACAATCTCTTTGGGATGGCAAAGAGTTGGACATGACTGAGTGACTGAACTGAACTGATCAAAGTTTATTAGTGAACAATATAACCCAGTCTTTCTCTGTACAAGAGAAAAAAATTTTGCTAGTTGTTTTGCCAACAGAAGACAGAAAATGCAGAGCCAAGAAAAGAGAACCCAAGAACCACTAAATATTTTTAAATGTGTTTCCCCAAAAAGCTTCATATTATGGGGCTCTGAAATCCTGTTTCTTTGAGATCTTCCAAGAAAATACATATTTTTGAATTGCTCTCCAGGTATCTGACATAAGTCTGACTCTGTGTCCTTGTAAAGTATGTAGCAAGGAGAGTAAGCAGCAGTTAAAGAGAGGAAATCAATATTATCAGCAATGGAAATTTTATTTGACCTCCATAGTTATTGAAGTATCCACATCCTATTTTACCTCTTCCCATGTTCTACTTTGTCCCCACCTCCCCATATTTTCCCCTATTCCATTTACTCATAATACCAGACAGGAAAAATTGAGAAGAGAATGTACAAAGAGGAAGCATGGCACAGAAACTTAAGAGGTCTCAAATTAAAACAGCACGCCCTTGCCGTGTTTCCCCTAAGCTTCAGTTTCCTTTAAAGAGCATGAAGGAAAGAGACAGCACTCACCGTCTGTAAGTTCCACGTAACCAGTGAGTATCTGTTTTCTTTCCTTATCCCAACTAAGGGTTTATAGACAGGCTATGTACGCCTTTTGTGATACAGATAATAGAGAATCAAAGAATCTTTGAGTTAGATGAGACTTTAACAGAATGTTCCTTTCATTATAAAAGAAAAGACCCTAAAGCTGAAAAACGTGTTAAAATGTTAAGCCAAATGTTACACACAACCAGTTTTTGGCAAAACCAGCAGCAGATTCCCAATTTCTCAGTTTCCAGTCAATCATCTCTCTAATATATGAGGTTGCTCCCCTTTTTTCTTTCCCTGTACAATAGGAATATCGCTATTTGATTCAAAATACTTTGTTTAAAAAGTGTTAGTCTCTTTTAAGTATTGAAATTCTGATCATATAAAAGAAAACACAGGAGCTAAATCTGTCATACAGTCCCCAAAGATATGTGGGTTTTAAGTTTTATGTTCCGCATCGAGCTATGTCTCAAAGGGGGCTGCCATCATGCTACAGGAATCACCCTTGCACGCCATGAAATTCCATCTCATAGATGAAAACTAACGCAGAGGGAAACAGGCTCAATTAACTGCATCCTCTTTGGTTTTAAGTTTTGAGATGCTCCTGTTATTAACAAGCCATGTAAGTAAGCCTTCCACTGATCTAATAATTTCCAACAAGTCTTATTGATGTTTCCATATTTCCCAGTTGCTACAAATATGTGTATCTTGGTGTACACTGAACTTCTAGTATAAAAATAATCTTTCTCAAAATAAGGACCCACTTGCATTCCAGAACACCCACTAACTAGAACACCCACTCTTAGTCCTGAGAAAGGATTCATTTTGGCAACTATTAGATCAGTAGGAAAGGAAGTTATTAGCTTAGATTGTTTGTAAACTGTCTGCCTCCCTGCTGAGCAGCCTGAGAAAGAACCAACATGGAAAGAACAAAGATACAGATCTGGGGAGCCTACAGGATCAGAGGGTGACACTGGGGCAAAACAAAAGGTGAATAAACAATATCGCCTCCTTTTTTTCTTTTTTAGGAAAGAAACAACGCAAATTGCCCAGTCAACTTTGCTCCCAAATGTGAAGGTGTCAGGGAAAACACACCAAACATTTACTTCATTATCACTCAAAGGATTTTGGCTTATTAGTTGTCAAGCTGGGGCTACAGAGATGAATATATGGTCCCAGTTCATTAACTACCCTCTTATACCAATTTTCTAGCTTTCTGTGAGAAGGGAGATATGCTGTTCACAGTTCCTCAACCACTCATACAAATCAAAATGAACATTTCCTCCCACTTCAGTGTGCTAAAGGTAAAAAGTGAGATTCTGGGCAGGAGGAGGTGAGGGAATTATTCAAGTAGGGAAGGCAACTTGGAATATTGCTTACTAGAAAAATTTCCCTTTAGCCTTCATGGATCATGAGACACAGATTTCAGATGTTTTCTTCAACACCTAAAGCTTTTTTTTGTCTCTTCCTTTCTATGTTTACTGTTACTTCAGTAGCTGGTGAGTCATCACTTTACACCTAGATTTTATGCCAATGGCTACTATCTTCTATTCCCCTCTTCTAACCTGGTCTTGCTGCTTTTTCCCTTAAGTCTTTTCCAGGCTCATGAACCTCACTGATTTTGCAGTGTGTCCTCTGCTCTGTCCTAACCTATCTTACCTTTTCAGGCTTCTTTCCTATTATTCTCTATTAAAAACACCCAGAAAGAGAAAAACATGTTGACAGTACTCTTCAAACCTAAGTAATCTCTAGTCATCCTTATCTTGAGTGTTTGCAGATGTTGTATTTTTCCCTTGGAATGCACTTGTGCCTCTAAAAGAAATAATGCTTTACCAATCTTTTACCACTTAATTAAATACCGCTTAATAATGTTATGCAACTCTGTATGTATCCATTTTTTCTGCTGGAATATAAGGTCCTTATTGGCAGGGACTATTTTATATTACTTTTAACCTCGCTAAAGGACTTGGCTCCGACTAAACACACTAGGCATTTAGTAAATATTTAAAAAGCAAAACTGCAGTAAGTATCAAGTTGTTTAGTCGCTAGGTCATGTCTGACCCTTTTGTGACCCCAAAGACTAGAGCCCGCCAGGTTCCTCTGTCCTTGGGATTTCCCAGGTAAGAATATTGGACTGGGTTGCCATTTCCTTCTCCAGGGGATCTTTCCAACCCAGGGATCAAACCCACGTCTCCTGCGTTGGCAGGCAGATTCTTTATCACTCAGCCACTTGGGCAGCTGCACTAAGTATCAAGAATCTTCATCAAATTTCCTCCTATGAAAGCTAATCACTTATCTCCCACACCTCCTCTCAATATAAAAATTGAATGCAACCAACTATAACTAAGATGACATAGTTTCTTGCAGTTGCTATGAAATGTACAACAGGTTACTGACAACTGGACCAGAAAAACTTGGTCATCCTTCACCTCTGGCTGTGGTACTGAGAGATAATATACAAATTTCATCATTTGATGCTGTTTAAAAATCATCCAAAAAAAGTTCGTATCATCTGGGGGGATCAAAGTGTCTCTCAAGTCAAAAATGCCACGGACTGCTCCCTTCAAGGATAGTATTAGCTTAGACTAATACTTTGTAAACACTCTGTAAACAGTGTGCTTTCCCACTGAGTAACCTGAGAAAGAAAGAACAAGGAAAGAACCAACACTATTTCCATCAAAAACCCATTCACCCAAACAATCAAATGTTTCTGATCCTAAAGAGTATAAGCTCAAAAGGCTTCCTAGTATTTACAAAGCTAACATTTTCACTTATGAGCATTTAACTGAATTCTGCTGCTGCTGCTGCTGCTAAGTTGCTTCAGTCATGTCTGACTCTGTGCGACCCCACAAACAGCAGCCCACCAGGCTCCCCTGTCCCTGGGATTCTCCAGGCAAGAACACTGGAGTGGGTTGCCATTTCCTTCTCCAATGCATGAAAGTGAAAAGTGAAAGTAAAGTCGCTCAGTCATGTCTGACTCTTAGCGACCCCATGACCTGCAGCCTACCAGGCTCCTCTGTCCATCGGATTTTCCAGGCAAGAGTACTGGAGTGGGGTGCCATAGCCTTCTCCGTAACTGAATTCTATTGAATTTTAATTCCTGTACTGACAACATGCAAGTTCATGTTAAAACAAAAAGGAAAATCCACTTTCCACTTTATTTAGCAATGGAAACAACCATTTGTAGGAAAAAAAAATCCCCTCCATATTAATAGTTCGAAAGGTTGGCAGCAGTCTTGATCTAGTTAATATAACTACTTCTGGGAAAACATAGGCCAAGAGTAGAGATAAGAAAAACAAAACAAACATGTGCCCTGGTACTGACATGCAAAAACTACTTTTTAAATATATCCAGATTCCAATGAATCTACAGTATCAAGTATGGTCTAAACTACTATCATCTGTTCACCTAGATTATGGGATTAGACTCAACTGGTTTTTCTTCTTCTGTACTTAACCACCCACCATTTATTCTCCATACAGCAGCCAAAATGATCTCATTAACACACTGGTGATTTACGTTACTCCTTTTCCTAAAACTCTCCAATGATTTGCCATTTCATGCAGAGTTAGAAGTCTTATAATGCCTGCCAAGTCCTGTGTCCAAGATTCCTGGCGGAAATGTTTCTGATTATCACATGAAGAAGGGGAGTGCCTGCAGTTTAGTTGGTCCTCCCAGAGTTTCAAATAGCCCATGGAACACTCATGTTAGTGAATTATGTGAATTTTGTCCTTTCATTATGCTCTGAATTTTCCAGAATGCCTCCTTCATGTAAATTAAGGGAAGGCTGCACTTTGATATAGGACATTATCAATAATTATTCACCATTTCACAAAATCCCACCATAATTACTGTTTACAGTATTTGAGTCAGCAATATATACACATGCTTAAGTCCTAACTTATAACTCTTTAAAGTCAGACACTCTACATAATCACTACTTGTATTCTAAATTGTCATATATAATGATATATACTACTTTATGTCTTCTTTATATTAAGTTGGAAACATGGTATTATTTTATTTAAGGGCTTCTATTATCTGTATTACATTTCAGAGGAGAAAAGGGATTTTATTTGTATAAATATATACAACATATTACGAATATATAAAACAGAGTATTTCATCTTATCATGTCCCTGCACGACATGCACTTACTCTCACACCCTTCATCCCCACTATTCTTCCCATCATTCACCATGCTCCACCCACAGTTTCCTTCAGGACTACTTCTTGAAAACTTCAGGCAGTTCCAGCCACAGGACCTTTGTACTTGCTGTTTCTTCTGACTGGAATGTTCCTTCCCCAAGTATCAACATTACTCACTCTCTCAACTCCAATTCTCACCATTCAATAAATAGTACTGCATGCCATAAATTGTGGAAAAACATTTGCAAAAATATACTCAATGAAACTAGATCACCTAACCTGCCTCTTGAGAAATCTGTATGCAGGTCAGGAAGCAACAGTTAGAACTGGACANCATGATCCAGCCATGTTGGCAATTTGATCTCTGGTTTCTCTGCCTTTTCTAAAACCTACTTGAACATCTGGAAGTTCATGGTTCACGTATTGCTGAAGCCTGGAGAATTTTGAGCATTACGTTCCTAGCATGTGAGATGAGTCCAACTGTGTAGTAGTTTGAGCATTCTTTGGCATTGCCTTTCTTTGGGATTGGAATGAAAATTGACCTTTTCCAGTCCTGTGGCTGCTACTGAGTTTCCAAATTTGCTGGCATATTGAGGGTAGCACTTTCACAGCATCGTCTTTCAGGATTTGAAATAGCTCAACTGAAATTCCATCACCTCCACTAGCTTTGTTTGTAGTGATCCTTCCTAAGGCACACTTGAGTTCACATTCCAGGATGACTGGCCCTAGGTGAGTGATCACACCATCGTGATTATCTGGGTCGTAAAGATCTTTTTTGTACAGTTCTTCTGTGTATTCTTGCCACCTCTTAATATCTTCTGCTTCTGTAAGGTCCATACCATTTCTTTCCTTTATTGAGCCCATCTTTGCATGAAATGTTCCCTTGGTATCTCTAATTTTCTTGATGAGATCTCTAATCTTTCCCATTCTATTGTCTTCCTCTACTTCTTTGCACTGATCACTGAGGAAGGCTTTTTTATCTCTCCTTGCTATTCTTTGGAACTATGCGTTCAGATGCTTATATCTTTCCTTTTCTCCTTTACTTTTCACTTCCCTTTTTTTAACAGCTATTTGTAAGGCCACCTCAGATAGTCATTTTGCTTTTTTGCATTTCTTTTTCTTGGGGATGGTCTTGATTCCTGTCTCCTGTACAACGTCATGAACCTCCGTCCATAGTTCATCAGGTACTCTGTCTATCAGATCTAGCCCCTTAAGTCTATTTCTCACTTTCACTGTATAGTCATACGGGATTTGATTTGGGTCATACCTGAATGGTCTAGTGGTTTTCTCCACGTTCTTCAATTTCAGTCTGAATTTGGCAATAAGGAGTTCATGACCTGAGCCAGTCAGCTCCCGGTCTTGTTTTTGCTGACTGTATAGAGCTTCTCCATCTTTGACTGCAAAGAATATAATCAATTTGATTTCAGTGTTGACCATCTGGTGATGTCCACGTGTAGAGTCTTCTCTTGTGTTGTTGAAGTGTTGTAGTGTGTCACTTTATGGCAAATAGATGGGGACACAGTGGAAACAGTGGCCGACTTTATATTTTTGGGCTCCCAAATCCCTGCAGTTGGTGACTTCAGCCATGAAATTAAAAGACGCTTACTCCTTGGATGGAAAGTTATTACCAACCTAGACAGCATATTCAAAAGCGGAAACATTACTTCGCCAACAAAGGTCTGTCTAATCAAGGCTATGGTTTTTCCAGTGGTCATGTATGGATGTGAGAGTTGGACTGTGAAGAAAGCTGAGCGCTGAAGAATTGATGCTTTTGAACTGTGGTGTTGGAGGAGACTCTTGAGAGTCCCTTGGATTCCAAGGAGATCCAAACAGTCCATCCTAAGGAGATCACTCCTGAGGGTTCTTTGGAAGGACTGATGTTGAAGCTGAAATCCAATACTTTCGCCACCTGATGCGAAGAGCTGACTCATTTGAAAAGACCCTGACGCCGGGAAAGATTGAGGGCAGGAGGAGAAGGGGATGACAGAGGATGACATGGCTGATGGCATCACCGACTCGATGGACATGGGTTTAGGTAAACTCCAGGAGTTGGTGATAGACAGGGAGACCTGGCGTGCTGCAGTTCATAGGGTCTCAAAGAGTCAGACACGACTGAGAGACTGAACTGAACTGAAAGTACTATACAGATATTAGTTGATTTAACATACTTTACAAATGTTAGATGGGTCCACATCTGGCTCAGTGGTAAAGAACCCACCTATCAATGCAAGAGACACAGGAGAGATGGGTTCACTCGCTGGGTTGGGAAGATCCCCTAGAGGAAGGCGTGGCAACCCACTCCAGGATTCTTGCCTGGGAAATTCCATGGACAGAGAAACCTGGTAGGGTACAGTCCATGGGATTGTAGAATAGTTGGACACCACCAAGAAACTAAACAATGACAACCTTTTACCTGGATCATGTTTTTTTGTTTTTAAGTAATATATGCATATGATCAAAAATTCAAATAATATAGAAAAGTAGGTCCCATGTCCAGGGGTACCTAACTTCTAGATATGTCCTAGGCATCTCTGACATCCAAAAACTGTACTTCCTTAATAGAAATAGAAATCCTCAACAGAAAAATAAATGACTAGTCAAAATTCTCTTTTACAACTGAAACATAGTTGATTTACAATGGCTTCAGGTGTGTGTACAGCAAAGTAACTCAGTTATATATACATCCATATCTATTTTTTCAGAATCTTTTACCTTACAGGTTATTACAAAATATTGAGTACAGCTCCCTGTGCTTTACAGAGGTCCTTGTTGTTCATGAAAATGAGTGGTCTTAAGGCTGAAAGTTGTACAAAATTAAAAGAACCCCCAAATATCATCAACAAGCATACAAATTTTCCACCATTGTCAGGTAGTATGGAGGGCAGTTTTCCCCATAAGGATCTTACAATCTAGATGAGGAAACAAAACTAATGTCGAAGAACTAAAGGACATGAACAACTAAACTACTAAATAGGAAATGACAACTAAACAGTGGTTGGAAGAAAAGAGTTGCTTGGAGAAGAGGTTTGACTTGGGTTAGCCCTCATGCATTGGAGAAGGAAATGGCAACCCACTCCAGTGTTCTTGCCTGGAGAATCCCAGGGACGGGNAACTACTAAATAGGAAATGACAACTAAACAGTGGTTGGAAGAAAAGAGTTGCTTGGAGAAGAGGTTTGACTTGGGTTAGCCCTCATGCATTGGAGAAGGAAATGGCAACCCACTCCAGTGTTCTTGCCTGGAGAATCCCAGGGACGGGGGAGCCTGGCGGGCTGCCATCTATGGGGTCGCACAGAACTGGACACGAGTGAAGTGAAATTAGCAGCAGCAGCAGCCTTCATCCTATATAAAAAGATTAAAAGAAACAGGCAAGAGTACTGAAAAGTGAACACATCAAGCAGAACTAAAGTGATGTGTGCAATAAATAACTCAGCCATAAGAATTCACAAACACCAAAATTCCCAAGGCCAAGTAAGTTCTCATTACCACTTCTAGAAAGCACAACAGTTTGGAAGAGAAGCCTTTGGTGTTTACATCAGCCTGCTTTTGTGAATACATATTACATTTTCCTTATTTTTGATTAGCAATGTTAAGTTTTCATATGGTGCAGTGGTAAAGAATCTGCCTGCCAATGTAGTATTCTTGCCTGGAAAATTCCATGGGCAGAGGAGCTGGAGGGCTACAGATCATAGGGTCACAAAAATTCAGACATAACTGAGCATGCAAGCACGCACAGTGTTATTCACATTTTATAAGTAGGACGTTAAGAACAATGGCAGTAAAAAGTAGTCCAAAAACAACTGGCTTTTTCTTCTTCTGGCATGACAGTGTGGGGAGTTCCACAGACCCACTCCTCAGTGGAATTGGTGAAAGTTATAAAATAAAATAAAAAAACAAAAACCTACCCCCATCCCAGCCTTCTAAAGTCCCTGAAAGTGGTCCTAAGCACTAATGGCAAATGAAGAAACATGGAATTCAAGAAAATCTACTAGAACTTGGTAAGGACAAGGAGCTTTAGTGGTTATCTATAAAAGACAATCTTGCTCCCACCCTTCCCCATCACAGCTAAGCAGGACAGAATCTCCACTCCAGACTGATGGCAAGGACACAGGGTTCTCCTGAACCCCAGCTCTTAGGCAGAGAACTATTTCAGCAGGATGAGCACCACAGCATGCCAGCATGTCTCATTTTGCCCACAGTTACTCAATGCTGAAGCTACACAGAGTGTGAGTGTGGCCGAGAGGTAGCGGCTCCCTTCTTCTGCCCAGTCCCTGCTCCTGGAATGGAGGCTCTACCTTTGGTGAGGAACTGCTAAGAACACGAGACTCAGATTCTCTTGCCCCAGCTTAAACCAATGAGGCCTGGGGCTGTAGCCACCACTCAACTGAGCACTCAGCTCCTAAACTATAATGTCACTTTCAGAGAAGTGTCCATTATTCCTGCCCTCGGCCCTAGAGCCTGATTCACAGAGTCACCAGGGCTAGAAGAAATCATAAACCAGACTTCCAAGTCTCTCTCCAAAGGAACCGACTTCATTAGCAACAAGGTGTGGATAAGCTCAAACCTAAGGGTGCTCTTAAAAACTGTGGTTGTAGTGATAGGCCACTGGGAAGAGACTGACATTCACTGGAGATAAAGGCTGAATAAACCGTAGATCTGCTAGCTTGCAGAACGAAATGGAAAGAGACAGGTAGGAAGAGATCTTTTGGGGGTCAGAATAAATTTCAAAAACTGACCTTAGGAAGCATATCTTTAAAGTTGCCTGAATTTGACTGCAGTAGTCTGTGAAGCAACCTACGTCTGTGAACACTGTCAAAAACAAAAGAGCAAGCAGGTGTAATTAGTGGAGTTTAAGAGCTGGGGATGGTCTGGGAAAGAAACAGCCAAAAAGAGTCCTGCCAGAATCAATGTTATCCCTGGATGGTAGTGGGCAAACCCCAGGCTGTACCCACTGAGGGGCAACATTGAAGAGTTCACACTGCAGGGGGAGGGGAAAAGAAAGATTTGTATCTAGAATAAAGAATTCCTATAACTCAATGACAAAAAGACAAATCAGGCAATTAAAAACTGGGCAAAGGACTGAAACAGATATTTCTCAAAAGAAGATATACAAATGGTCAACAGCCACAAAATGATCTTCAACATTCTTAGACATTAGGGAATGGCAGATCAAAGCAACAAGATAACCACTTCCCATCCGTCTGGATGGCTATAATCAAACTGAAAATAATTAGCACCAGTGAGAATACAGCAAAAGTGAAACTCTCAAATATCACTGGTGGGAATATAACATGCTGCAACCCCTGCAGAAAATAATTTGGTAGTTCCTCACTAGGTTAAACACAGAGCATAAACGTGACCCAGCAATCCCACTCCTAGAAATATATTCAAAAGAACTGAAAACAGGTATTCAAACAAAAATGTTAACATGAATGTTCACAGTATTATTATTTGCAAAAACCAAAGGTGGAAACAATCCAATGAACATCAATGAATGAATGGTTAAACAAAATGTGATATATCCATATACTGGAATATTATTTAGCAATAAAAAGAAATAAAATTCTGATACAAGTTAACTGAAGGCAGACACAAAAGGCCACACACTGTATGATTCCATTTATATGAAATATCCAGAAATCCACAGAGACAAGAAGTAGATGTGAGACTACTAGGAATTGGAGGTAAAAGGGAATGAGGAATTTTGGCTACAGAGCTTCTGTTGGGGTGCTGAAAAATTCTTGAACTATATAGCTTAGCAGTGATGGTTGTACAACACTGTGACTATATGGTATGAACAGTTCATTAAAAATGATTACAGTAATATAGTTTATATTATGTAAATACCCACAATAACAATAAAAGCAAAACAATCTAATGCCAAACTTCAGTACATAGTATGAGAGTTCCCACAGTATAAGATTCAGATATAAAACTACACACCTTCACAGGTTCCATTTAATAGATTTTCAATTTATTCTTCACTTTTAAAAGTATTTAAATGTATAAATGCTAGACATGAATACTGTTCCTATTTTGTAAAGTATTACTCACAAGATTTTCTCAACCTAATTTGATTTCACAATATGTGATTATTCATTTACCACATTTTGGCATAGAACTGTAATTAAAAACTTAAATATGAATCACGTATAACAAATAAATTGTATCTTATCAAAAGAAAAAGGCAAACAGAAAATCCACAGTGAAATACCACTTCACACTGTCTGGTATTGCTATAATAAAAAAACAAGAAGAAGAGCAATAATAAATGTTGGCTATACTCAGGAGAAATTGGAACCTTCATACAGTGCAGCTGGGAATGTAAAATGACACAGTCACTCTGGAAAATGGTTTGGTGGTCTCTCAAAATATTAAACATAAAGCTACCATGTGATCTGGCAATTCCACCCAAGAGAAATAATATCCAAATGTTTTCACAAGTGTTCACAGTAGCATTAGTCATAATAGCCAAAAGGTAGAAATAATTCAAATATCCATCAATGCCTAAATGGATATATAAAACACTGGACATCTATACAATAGAATACTAGTCAGATATAAAAAGGAATCAAGTACTGTTGCATGCTACATGTATGAACCTCAAAAACTTTGTGTTAAATGAAAAAAAAACAGACACAAAAGGCCATATGTTGTATGACTGCATTTATATGAAATACTCCAGAAGAGACAAATCTATACAGAGTCGCTGAGTGGTTACCTAGAGCTTGGAGTGGGAACGAGAAAGGACTGCTAATGGGTGGGTAGTGAGTTTCAATACGGGGTGATGTAATGCTCTAAAAGTAAACTGTGAGGATGGCTGCATAACTGCCACTGTACTGAAAACCATGGAACAGTATCCTACACCCACCTTTATTCTTTATGATTCACCAATATAAATCTTCTAATCTTCCATCCAGAGCCCAGTGAAAACCCCCACACTTATTTCAACTGCTTGACTCTGCTCACACTGTTCCCCTACCTAAAATACTCTCCCTAGTGTACAGTACAGGGGGCTTCCCTGGTAAGCGCAGATGGTAAAGAATTTGCCTGCAATGCAAGAGACCCAGGTTTGATCCCTGGGTCAGGAAGATTCCCTGGAGAAGGGACTGGCAACCCACCCCAGTATTCTTGCCTACAGAATTCCATGGACAGACCATGGGGTCACAAAAAGTCGGACTCAAGTGAGCAACTAACACACACACACGCACGCATGCACGCACACATGCACAAACACACACACACACGGTACAGTTAATTTACATAGTTATTTTGAAGATGCTTCTGATCAAGTCAGTTCTCATGATCCTAATTATCCTCTAGATTTCATATATACCACTTAAAACTGGTAACACTGTAACCTCAAATATATACATAAAGCAGTTCCACCTTACTTCCTATCAATGTCTAGATTTTGCCAGAATCTCTAATTCATGCTTTAAATTTCTTTTATCTTCTCAGAGATAAACTACTCACTGCAGAATCATGAGGATCAAAAGTAACTGTGAGAACTCAACTAGGGCTCTAAGACAAAGAGGAAAAAAGTGTACAACCAGGGACTATTGTAGGATAAGTAGCATCAAGAGTGAATGAAAAGAACCTCTCTGGTGGTCCAGTGGTTAAGAATCCACCTGCCAGTACAAGGGACATGGGTTTGAACCCTGGTGCAGGCAGATCCCACATGCCAAGGACAAGTGAGCTTGTGTGCCACAACTACTAAGGCCATGCTCTAGAGTCCACGAGGTGCAACCACTGAGCCTATGTGTTGCCACTGCAGAAGCCCAAGTGCTCTAGAGCCCATGCTCTGCCACAAGGGAAGCCACTGCAACAAGAAGCCCACACACTGCCACTAGAGAGTAGCCCCTGCTCGATACAGCGAGAGAAAAGTCCACACAGCAATGAAGGCGCAGTGCAGCCAAAAATAAATAACAATTCTTTAAAAATTAAAAAAAAAAAAGTGAATGAAATGCGCACTCCTTTCTCTATCGAATCCTGCAAACTCACCTGCTTCACCAACCAGAAGTGTGACAACATCTTTATATCCCTCTTAACAGCAAGTGACTTCCCTGGTGGCTCAGACAGTAAAGCGTCTGCCTACAATGTAGGAAACCCCAGTTCGATCCCTGAGTCGGGAAGATCCCCTGGAGAAGGAAATGGCAATCCACTTCAGAGTTCTTGCCTGGATAATCCCATGGACAGAGGAGGCTGACAGACTACTGTCCTTGGGGTCGCCAAGAGTCGGACACGACTGAGCAACTTCACTTTCACTTTTTTCAGTTAATAGTGAGCACATCATCTTGAACACAGATGGTACCAAACGTCTGCTGAATAAAAAACTGATGCTTTGAGAGCAACTTCCTACATGTTTATTCAGTAGTCCCCAAACCTTAACAAGTACCTGAAATTGTAAAGCAGGAAATAGGGATGAGGAAAAAGAAAACGAAAATGATGGGACACACATTCACTTCTCGACAGTGTATTATGTTCTTACTGTGTATTTCAAGGTGGCCATCTTACTGCTTTCCTCAAATCTGAGTATGTATACCAGGCATCCTTACCTTTAAGTAGTCACTGCACTTCATCATTATCAGAGCAAAAAAAGAACACTAATACGAGAAGCAAGAATTTAGGTATGGCACTTCACTTTCTCCTAATAGTGGGGTGCCAAGACTCAAACTCCTATGCCTCTACATGCAGTCAGGAAGAAACCCACACCATGAAGCTTGGAAGTGCATCGATGTGTGAGGTGGGAATAAGAAGGAGCACTGCTTTCAAAGCAAAGAGGGTTGGCAGGAGCAAAAGACAAGTCTTAGGAGCTGAACTGCTGAAAGCAACAAAGACAATGGGTCATTAAAAAAAAAAAGCCACAGATTGAAATTTGATCTAGACCCTGACTGCAGGAGTCTAGGATCAATCAATTCAAAAGCATCTCTTTGGAGAAGTAAATGGCAATCCACTCCAGTATTCTTGCCTGGAGAATCCCATGGACGGAGACGCCTGGTAGGTTACAGTCCACGGGGTCGCAGAGAGTCGGACACAACTGAGCGACTTCACCTCACCACCTCCTCCACTGCATGGCTTTGTGCCTTTTAAAAGAAATCCAGGACTTTTAAAAGTTATCCAGGACTTCACTGGTGGTCCAGTGACTGATACTCCACACTCCCAATGCAGGGGGTCTGGGTTCGATCCACATGCCACAACTAAGGCCCAATGCAGCCAAATAAATAATTTTTTTGGGGAAAAAAAAAAGCATCTCTTTCTGACACTGAATAAACAAAGCTAATTCCATTATCTAAAATTCCTCAGCATGGCCCTGAAGAACTATGAACACAGAACACTTCTTATTTGTTTTACTGCTGTTTAGTCACTCAATTGTGTCTGAGTCTCTGTGAGCCCATGGACTGTAGCATGCCAGGGTCCTCTGTCCATGGGATTTCCCAGGCAAGGATACTGGAGTGGGTTGCCATTTCCTTCTCCAGAGAATCTTCCTGATCCAGGATCAAATGTGAGTCTCCTACACTGGCAGGTGGATTCTTTACCACTGAGCCACCAGGGAAGCCCTCTCATTTATTAAGCTTTAGAAAGTCATTTTCCCCTTTCCATATATTTATACTTTATACTTGCCTTGTGTTGTTTAGAGTCCAAAACACACATGTTCTAATCATTCAGACTTGCCTGGAGGATTTCTCTGGTGGTAAAGCACTTAGTTACAAATTTATCTTATTTAAGTTTGCCACACAAACATTTTTTATTTAGTTTGGGCCTAATAATTCCCTTCATACTTATAAAAACTCCTTTTAAAAATTTTATTTAGTTTTTAATTGAAGGATAAATGCTTTACACAATTTTGTTGTTTTCTGTCAAACATCAACATGAAGAATCAGCCATAGGTGTACACATGTCCCCTCATGTCAGGACAACTTCTTGTAGTGAATACACTGTTCAATTACAAAGAGAAATCCTCATTACCAAGAGTCAGAACATACTGAACCACAGAGAGTAGTTTTATACAGGTCCTGTCATTTGATGGAATCACCCAAATGTATAAAGAATTTTGACTTCCCTCAGAGACATAGAAATCGATGAATAAATACAAAAAGCACCAGTCAACAATATATATTTCTCTTTGTATGCTGTTATACTAACTGGCCAATGATTTTAAACAGGCTGTCTAACTGGTAAGTGAAAGGCTTTCAAATGCCTACAAGTAAGAAAAACTGGTAACTTTTAAATTTCCTGCAACAAGTGCAGGCTAACAATGCCTGGCCCACTGAAGGAGCTCAAAAAATAATTGCTGAACAAAGGACTGAAATAAAAGCCTTCATGAGGTAGAGAGACTAAATCATTTTTATGAAAAATACATTTTCTAAAGAATCTGAAAAGAGAAAATATTCACATGCATACTTTTCTATTTTAGTTTATCCCTTAAAAGAAGAATTATACCCAGAAATGTTAACTGGGGCTTGAATTTGTATAAAAGATACCTTAGAATTTTTATTAATGTCTTCAAATTTCTCTAGCTTATCACTTTACAGTTATCAAAAAGGCAAACAGAGTAGTAAATTAAAAATCCACTCTTTTCACAAAGGAGGCAAGAATATACAATGGGGCAAAGAAAACCTCTTCAATAAGTGGTGCTGGGAAGAAACTGGACAGCTACATGTAAAACAATGAAATTAGAACACTTCCTAACACCATACACAAAGATAAACTCAAAGTGGATTCAAGACGTAAATGTAAGACCAGAAAATATATAACTTTTAGAGGAAAACCTAGGCAGAACACTCAATGACATAAATCAAAGTAAGATCCTCTATGACCCACCTCCTAGAATAATGGAAATAAAAACAAAAGTAAACAAGTGGGACCTAATTAAACTTAAAAGCTTTTACACAGCAAAGGAAACTATAAACAAGGAGAAGAGACAGCCCTCAGAATGGGAGACAGTAATAGTAACTGAAACAACTGACAAAGGATTAACTTCCAAAATAGATCAGCAGCTCATACAACTCAATACCAGAAAAACAACCAAGTGAATCAAAAAGTGGGAAAAAGACCTAAACATTCATTTCTCCAAAATACACATGGCTAACACATACATGAAAAGATGCTCAACATCACTCATTATTAGAAGAATGCAAATCAAAACTACAATGAAGGTACCACTTCACACTGGTCGGAATGGCCATCATCAAAAAGTCTACGAACAATAAATGTTGGGGAGGGTGTAGAAAAAAGGGAACCCTCTTGCACTGTTGGTGGGAATGCAAATTGATACAGCCACTATGGAAGATGGTATTGAGAGTCCTTTAAAACTAGGAATAACCACCATATGAGTGAGCAATCCCACTCCTAGGCATATACCCCAAGGAAACCAAAATAGAAAAAGACACATGTATGCCATTGTTCATTACAGCACTATTTATAATAGTTAGAACATGGAAGCAACCTAGATGTCCATCAACAGATGAATGGATAAAGCTGTGGTAAATATACACAATGGAATATTACTCAGTCAAAAAAAGTGAATTAGTTCTAATGAGGTGGATGAACCTAGAGCGATTATACAGGGTGAAGTCAGTCAGAAAGAGAAAGATAAATATCGTACATGAATGCATGCATAAATATGGAATCTAGAAAGATGGTACCAAAGAATTTATTGGAGGGCAGCAATGGAGAAAAAGACATAGAGAACAAACTTACGGACACAGGGAGAGTGGAGGAGAGGGTGAGATATATGGAGAGAGTAACGTGGAAACTGACATTACTGTATGTAAAACAGTCAATGGGAATGTGCTGTAGGTCTCAGGGAACTCAAACAGGCTCTGTATCAACCTAAAGGGGTGGGATGGGAAAAGAAACAGGATGGAACTTCAACAGGGAGGGGACATATGTATACCTATGGCTGATTTACATTGAGATTTGATAGACAACAACAAAGTTCTGTAAAGCAATTATCCTTCCATTAAAAAATAAATAAAAATTAACTTCTTTAAGTCACAGTGTAAGTAATATAGTTGGTTGCACAGAAAATTAAAGAAGTATGAATTTCCTATATATGTTTTTTTAAGGATTATTATCAATAAACCTTCAGGTTCTGGTCATGGTTATCCATATAACTCTCATTAAATTTAAATCGACTCTCAAATGAAAAATATTAGCAAGCAATATATCCTCCAAAGTGGGATGCACAACTTACTTCAACTTGAAAAAGTTCTCCAGCCCCCTCACAGTCATTGGATGTGATTACTGGAGTATGAATATGCACAAAGCCACTGTCCTGGAAGAAAGAGAGAAACCACTTGTCTCAGTACATCTGTCTGTGAAACAGTTCCAAGAATATACACCTTTTTATATGATTAAAATAGCACTAAGAGAATGTCACATCAAATTCCTCCTTAATCACACAAATAAAACTGCTGAAATATCAAATGGAAAATTATGCACAAAAAATATTATTAATAAATCCAAACTAACTTAGACAATATCTAGTCCAAACTCCTCACTTCCAAGATAAGGAACTGAGACCCAGAGAAATTTAATGAGAGGTCAAAGTCACACAACTAGTCAGTGTCAGAGCTGCAACCGGAACATGGCTGCTCAGGCTGTCTCTCTGGTGCCATTTCTTCTTCTCACTTCTCCAACATACTGGTAGTGATTTAACACACACTCACTCACTCAGGCTAATGCACCATGATGTTGCCCACATTACTAATGGAATACAAAGTGATCAATATTAAGTTCAATTATTTTGGGATAAGAAATTATTAACAACTATAAAAAGGAGAAAAATTTGGCAACCAAGGACTGAAGAAACAAAGAGCAAAACAGGCAGAAATATTATTTAGGAAGTCTGCCACTAAACTGCTAGCACAGCACACTGCACGTGGCGGCAGCAGTGTGCTTCCTCCGCCTCAAGGAAGATTCTGAGCAGCAAACCCTAAGGCACCCAACAGCGATTCTTCCACTCTGAAGTCTGAGACTATCTCCATTAGCGAACCACAAAAGCTGTTACTAGTAAAATTGAAATAACCCAGCAACTTCAAAGTTATACTTTCATTTTGACTATGGATGTAGGTAAAAGGTTACAATTAGCATAAATGTTGCAAGGTAGGGATGGGGGCAGCTATAGTGAATTTATGTTGCAAAGGCAGAAGAATGTATTTAACAGACACATTTTGCTCTTGAAATCAACATAATAAATTCATATATATATATATATATATATATAAACATCTGCCTGTGTGCTCAGTCACTTCAGTCGTGTCCAACTCTTTGCGATCCCTTAGACTGCAGCCCTCCAGGTTCATCTGTCCATGGAATTTTCCCAGCAAGAATACTGGAGTGGGTTGCCATGCCCTTCTCCAGGGGATCTTCCTGACGCAGGGATCAAACCGGCGTCTGCTGCACTGCACACAGATTCTTTATAGCCAAGCCACCGGGGAAACTCACATACACATCTAATCTCTGCTACATTCTGCCGGTCACGGGCGAAATGTAAAATATGTCAGTGCACTACCAGAGGCCTCCCATATTTGCCCCTTCCTTCCTAGTAAGACTGAATTCAAGTATTGTGGCTAGGATACAAAGCATCCAGCCAAGTACTTGCCTTATGAGGTAGAACAAGTACATTTTCAAGCTATAAATTAGGAGTCTTAGGAAGTATTCAAATATGTACTTAATCTGGGAACAACATTCGGAGAAGTGCTGCAGAGAGCACGCTACAGAGAACAAATGAGACAGAATCAATAACATGACTACATTAAACTTTTATCTCCCGGGAGCCAAGAATTATGGACATGAATCATTTATTCCACATGAATGCAGGCAACTATGAGCATGAGTGCAGTAAACAAAGAAAGGAAGTGAAAAATCCAAAGGAAATGAGGGTAGCGAGAGGGAGGGGAAAGGGAGGAGAAAATTTAACGGCTGAATGTAATTGCCAGAGTTAGAACTGGTCAACTGCTACGAGAAACAAAGCTGTAAATCTTATGGAAATAACTGGATGGGATTTTAAAAAATAAAAATTACTCAAATAATGCTAAACCTCCCAAAAGGCGTCACCAGCTTTTTAAGTCTAGACAGTCCTAGCAAGGCCTATCATATCTAAGACAATAACATTACCACCAAAAGTTAAAAAGAAGAAGGTACAAAGGAATAAAAAAGGTGAAAACAAAGTCCAAAAATGAGAAAGTGAACAGCGAAGTAGGAAAATAAATAGCAAGGGTACTGTCAGTGGCTGCCTCCAATGGGGTTCCAGTGTCAAGTACTTATCCCATCCCATAGCAAAGGGGTTCCTAACGAGAGACACAGATGCCAGAGAAGGGGGCAAAAATAGTGGCCCAATTATTCAGATCTCACCCACCACCTCTAAATATCTAAATATTTGAACAGATACATATTTCTACAACCAGATATAACAAAACAATGAGTACTTGAAAATTAAAAATTCGTGTACTAAGGCCCATATGTATTACTCAAAGACTCATGGACTGTTTTTAACACACACAAAACAAGTATCATCATTTAATCAGACTCAACAGAAGAGAAACAGGACAGCAATTGCTGGCCAGGCGCACCACTGGCAAACAGTGACAGCAGGAGGAGACCAACCAACAAAACAAAACCCAAAAACACACCCATAAAAAGCAGTCATGGGAACTCAAAGACACTGCAGTCCAGGGTCATTTAACCCAGCATCAAAGAACACTCCCCACTGTGACAGGCTTTGAGGCACTGCCATGCTGAGAAGGAAACAATCTGATACTCAGAGGAAGAAACTCAACTCACCAAGAAAGGGCAAACGTATTAACATCTTTTCAGGAGCCTAAAGTAACAAACACAGAAATACCCAATACAGAATAATATATAACTATAATTTAGTATGTCCTATAACACTCATACACAAGTGGGTTAACAACTTAAAAGAGGAATATTAAGATTATGTTTTCTAGGGCCTTACAATTAAAAAGTGACTTTTTAAGATTCAAAAGTGCCTATTTTTATAAACATGTCTAACATTGCAAAAATTCATTATTTTTAACCACCTAAAAGATCCCTGGGTTGGGAAGATTCCCTGGAGGAGGGCACAGCAACCCACTCCAGTATTCTTGCCTGGAGAATCCCATGGACAGAGGAGCCCGGCAACCTACAGTCCATGGGGTCACAAAGATCAGATATAACTGAGCGACTAAGCACCACAAAATGTTTTTTAAATTTTACTTTGCTGATTCTTTGATTTCAGAGTTTTCTAGTTTATTCTCTCATGTAAAAATAGTTTATCGGTAAAAACTTCAGATAATAAACAAATGTGTTTAAAAAAAAAGTGAAATGCATGAATTAGGAAAAGCCCACTTGTTAATGGACTGCCAATACCACCACCTAGTGGCCAGAAATCCTTAAAACTTTCAGAATTGAAGCAGGTCCACTGACTAATAGCTAAAGACAAATGGGGGAAAAATACTTTTATACCTGAACAAATTTTCTGTTTGTATAGTTCAAGCATTACTGAAAAGCCACATGGAAGCTGTGTGAGAAAGCTTATGACAGCATATGAAAATGCAACTCTTTAAACCATAATGGGATGACCTGTGGTTTATTTTCCTTTGTTTATTCTTATGCTTTAAAGCCATGATGTTCTTTAGTTGTCACACCAGAAATTGTCTCTTAAGGAGCTCTGCAAAGAGCGAGAATTTTCTTGTGTTCTATGGCAGGGCTGCGCCTGCATGAAGTTGGATGCTGTCCAAGGGAAGGGTATGCTGTCAGACAATCTTCCCAAATGAGCTGGATGTGGAGAAGTGGCTTAGGAAGAGTTCCAAAACTACATGGAATAATACTGAACTTTATCTATTGGCTCACGCTTGCTTTTGGAGCCCTTCCATCCACCACATGGGAGGAGGGTCTCATCAACTGACCAACTACATTCCACTGTGGCTTTCCTGGGTTGGGAATAAATGGCTGAAAAGCAAAGCTAAATGAGACAAATGTCTTTAGTCATTAGATCAACCTACTTGATCATTAATAATCCTTAAAAATTAGTGCTTACAGTATATAAAATCTCTATGACCAAGATGGAGAAATAGGAACTAGATTTACCCTCCTGTCTGAAACAATCAAAAAACAAAACAAAAGAATCCACAAGCAAATCACATGGAACAACAGTTTTCAAGACAGTGGATATCAGACAACAAAGGAGAGTGAACCCTGAGAGACAGGAAACAAACATAGTGAACCCCCCGCCAGCAGCCCAGCTTATTGCTTTAAGATTTCCCAGATGACAACAGGAAGCAGGAATAAATAAAACAGAGCTCAGCAGATTCCCTGAGTTGAAGAGACAGAGCTGAGAGTCTGAGGCCAAAATGGCAGGAATTGACAGGAACGAGTCCCAGAGAGCAGAGAGTGATGCAACAACTCCAGAGACGCAGAGAGAGTCACCCTGGAGTACGGATCAGTATTGATCAAGTGGAGGAATGATCAGCTCATGCATGTGAGGAGACCATCCAAGGCCAGGGAAAGAACCATCCAAAAGGATTAGAAGAAACAGTGCCTATTCCCACAGCCAGGTTGGAAGATCTTATAATTCACAAGGTACTAGGTAGACTCCTCAGGAAGGCTTTGCCTCAGTAGTGGGAATAACAGACCTAGACTGAGCACTGCTTCGGATTTACCTGAAAGTCAAAGTGTCAAGTCACTCAGTCGTGTCTGACTCTGTGACCCCATGGACTGCAGCCTACCAGGCTCCACTGTCCATGGAATTCTCCAGGCAAAAATACTAGAGTGGGTTGCCATTTCTTCTCCTGGGGATCTTCCTGACCCAGGAGTCAAACCCAGGTCTCCTGCATTGCAGGCAGATTCTCTACCATCTGAGCCACCAGGGAAGCCCAGAAAAAAGGCTTCCCTGACTGGGAATTGACCCTGGGCTGCAGCAGTGAGAGTGCCGAATCCTAACCATTAGACTACCAGGGAGCATACAAATCATAAAAGCAAGATCCTTCCAGTAACTTAACTACATACCAGAACAGAACATAAGAAGCTTTATAAATATCCAGCAGCCAGCAAGATAAAATCCACAAGGTCTGGCAACTAATCAAAGATTAGCAGGTATAAGAAGCAGCAGGAAAACATAATCTCTACTGAAGAAACTAATCAATTAAAACTGACTCATAACTGACTGACATGTTAGGACATAAAAATGGTTACTAAACAGCTATGAAAACTAAACATAGTTTTAACTAAAACTGCTGAATATGTTCAAAAAAGTTAGTAGAGACATGGAAGACCTAAAAAACAAAAAACCCTGATTTCTCCAAAGAAGACATACAGATGGCTAACAAAACACATGAAAAGATGCTCAACATTGCTCATTATTAGAGAAACGCAAATCAAAACCACAATGAGATATCACCTCTACTGGTCAGAGTGGCCATCATCAAAAAGTCTACAAACAATAAATGCTGGAGAGGGTGTGGAGAAAAGAAAATGCTCTTGCACTGTTGGTGGGAATGTAAACTGATACAGCCATTATGGAAGAAGGTATTGAGATTCCTTAAAAACTAGGAAAAAAAACCACCATGTGACCCAGCAATCCCACTCCTAGGCATATACCTTGAGGAAACCAAAATTGAAAAAGATACATGTATCCCATTGTTCATTGTAGCACTATTTACAATAGCTAGAACATGGAAGCAACCTAGATGTCCATCAACAGATGAACAGATAAGTTGTGGTACATATACACAATGGAATACTACTTAGCCAAAAAAATGTGAATTAGTTCTAATGAGGTGGATGAACCTAGAACCTATTACACAGAATGAAGTCAGTCTGAAAGAGAAAGATAAATATCATATCCTAAGACATATATATGGAATCTAGAAACATGGTATGGAAGAATTTATTTACAGGGCAGCAATGGAGAAACGGACACAGAGTACAGACTTATGGACATGGGGAGAGGAGAGGAGAGGAGAGGGTGAGATGTGTGCAAAGAGTAATGTGGAAACTTACATTACCATATGTAAAATGGAAAGCCAATGGGAATTTGCGGTATGGCTCAGGAAATTCAAATAGAGCTCTGTATCAACCTAGAGGGGTGGAATGGGGAGGGAGGTGGGAGGGAGGTTCAAAAGGGAGGGGATATATGTATACCTATGGCTTATTCATGTTGAGGTTTGACAGAAAACAACAAAATTCTGTAAAGCAATTATCCTTCAATAAAAAATAAATTAATTTTTA